>JAXIVD010011034.1:0-12123 GCA_036785275.1 Cancer borealis
CCTTTCTCTCTCCTCTCACATATAATGACTGCAATAGTTAGGGTCGGTGGGAACGGACACACACACACACACACACACACACACACACACACACACACACACACACACACACACACACACACACAAATGCAAACGGCCATCAAAATAGCCCTCATCAGGCCATTCCGTGCAATACTTCCCTCATCATCTGATTCCAATATTCCCTCCCGCCTCACCTCACCACCGCCGCCCCGCCCCACCTCACCGCCGCCCCGCCTCCCCTCCGGCCCGAGCTTCAGCCATTATGCTTCCTTTTGTAGCCGGACTCACAATGCTCTCTTCCGCCTCCACAGTTCTCTCAGATTTCCCAGTAAAGACATAACACACTGAGGCTCTTACGTCCCCGAGGCAGGCAGCTGGGCAAGGAATTTTTTTTTCTTATTATTTTTATTATTATATATTATTTTATTTTTATTCGCTCTCCCTCTTTTTCTCTTTCTTTTTTTATCGCTATTTCTCTAATTTTTTTTTAAATCTGTATGTGTTTGTTTGTTTAGTGTGTCGTTCCATACCTTACATCCACTCTTATCATTACTATTATTATTATTATTACAACCACTACTATCATTATTATTATTACCATTACTTCTATAATCATCACTATTACTATTATTATCAACAATATTATTATAGGTTCAAGAGGGCTGGGATCTCCTTACATAAAGAGGATTGGATTCTATGCCTGGCTTTGCCGTGCGTGTCTGTCGTGGGGTCGGAAGGTTTCTGTTAAGCCGATTCAAGGAGGTTATTGTGGGACTGAGTTCACCCTGATAGTTGTGGTTATGTTGGGGGGGTTGGGGTTGGGGTTAGGGTTGGGGTTAGTTGTGACAAGTAGCAGTTATCGTGGTGGTGAGTGTGGCAGACTTACTTCTCTCTCTCTCTCTCTCTCTCTCTCTCTCTCTCTCTCTCTCTCTCTCTCTCTCTCTCTCTCTCTCTCTCTCTCTCTCTCGCTCGCTCTCTCTCTCTTGCTCTCTCTCTTGCTCGCTCTCTCGCTCTCTCTCTCTCTCTCTCTCTCTCTCTCTCTCTCTCTCTCTCTCTCTCTCTCTCATCTCTCTTCCAAATTATAATTAAACAAGAATTAACATTTCAAAACAGTCAGTCGTACATACATACATACACACACACATTCACTCATACTTATAATAAAATCAGGACTATTTTTACTACAATTTTAGTATAATAGTGGAATGTTCAACTCTGCTGCAATGCATGATGACGCCGCCGCCCCTTCCCTCCCCCCCACTTTACTGACGCCCCTCTTTTAAATGCCCCCTGGCGGCTTCCTCTGTTCCTTTGTTCTGTCATTCACATTCATTTTCACATTCAAATCACATCCTAACCCAACCTTACCCACAACAATTCATTAATTCACTGCTCAATTCTTTTCTTCTTTCCCTTTCGTCCTCAATAAATGAAGAAAATACCATCAAACACTTTTTAACTACTTTGAATGCGCTATCTCTATCTCTATCTCCCTCTCCCTCTCCCTCTCCCTCTCTCTCTCTCTCTCTCTCTCGTCCCCCGCAGCCTCTCTAAGACACCAGCCAGCCAGCCAATCAAAGTTCCCCGCTGGCTACCTCACCGGCAGGAGCAGAACCTCAAAGTGAAGCTGCACCACAAAATCGTCAATATATCATAAGGCGAAGCAGTGGGTGTGTCTCTTGCAGCTGCCACCCCGCCCCGCCCCGTAAAGCCCCGCCCCGTCCAGCCCCGCCCAGCCCAGGTACACACACTCTCTCTCTCTCTCTCTCTTTCCACATCTACCTTACCCTCTCTCTCTCTCTTACTGCTCCGCCCTTCTCTCCTCTCCTCTCCTCTCCTCGCCCCGCCCCGCCCCGTTCAGCCCTGCCCCGCCTACCTGCCCTCACAAATCCCTCCCAATGCACTCACATTTCACAGGTAATAATTGCAAAGCCCTTACATCCTGTTTCATAAATACACATACACATACACATACACACACACACGCACACACACACACACACACACACACACACACACACACACACACACACACACACACACACACACGTGCGCACGTACATATACTGGGATGCACATGTGCAGTATGTGTTCTTGTTACATTTATCTGTGTGTGTGTGTGTGTGTGTGTGTGTGTGTGTGTGTGTGTGTGTGTGTGTGTGTGTGTGTGTGTGTTGTGTGTTTGTGTGTACATCCTGGTTTCTTTTTGGTTCATGTACATACGTGTTTGGTTCTTGTCCTTCTTGTAAACATTGTTCCGCTCTGAGACCAATGTACACAATGTGTTTATACAACAGATTTGGCTACATACACCTACGTCTCTCTCTCTCTCTCTGGCTCTCTCTCTCTCTCTCTCTCTCTCTCTCTCTCTCTCTCTCTCTCTCTCTCTCTCTCTCTCTGGCTCTCTCTCTCTCTCTGGCTCTCTCTCTCTCTCTGGCTCTCTCTCTCTCTCTGGCTCTCTCTCTCTCTCTGGCTCTCTCTCTCTCTCTCTCTCTCTCTCTCTCTCTCTCTCTCTCTCTCTCTCTCTCTCTCTCTCTCTCTCTCTCTCTCTCTCTCTCTCTCTCTCTCTCACTAGTCTACTGTTGTCGACCTTCCTTCCCTTATTAACACTGTTCCCCTTCCTTCCGCCTCATAAAAGTTTGTATGTTTATAATGAATCCAAGACATGACAAGGACGGCGCCAACACTCCCCTGCTCCAGCTACCCTGTACGTCACTACCTAACCTAACCAAACTTGATATAACCTAATCCAAGACATGACAAGGACGGCGCCAACACTCCCCTGCTCCAGCTACCCTGTACGTCACTACCTAACCTAACCAAACTTGATATAACCTAATCCAAGACATGACAAGGACGGCGCCAACACTCCCCTGCTCCAGCTACCCTGTACGTCACTACCTAACCTAACCAAACTTGATATAACCTAATCCAAGACATGACAAGGACGGCGCCAACACTCCCCTGCTCCAGCTACCCTGTACGTCACTACCTAACCTAACCAAACTTGATATAACCTAATCCAAGACATGACAAGGACGGCGCCAACACTCCCCTGCTCCAGCTACCCTGTACGTCACTACCTAACCTAACCAAACTTGATATAACCTAATCCAAGACATGACAAGGACGGCGCCAACACTCCCCTGCTCCAGCTACCCTGTACGTCACTACCTAACCTAACCTAACCTAACCTAACTTGATATAACCTAATCCAAGACATGACAAGGGCAGGGCGGCACCAACACTCCCAACACTCACCAACCACCACCACCACCACCACCACCTCCTCCTCCTCCTCCTTTTCCTCTTCCTCTTCCTCTTCCTCTTCCTCTTCCTCCTCCTCCTCTTCCTCTTCCTCTTCCTCTTCCTCTTCCTCTTTCTCCTCCTCCTCCTCACCGATGCAGGATGGAATAAGACCAAACAAAAGGAAATAATGGCTATCCTCTGATCCCTCACGTCACCTACTAAATTATTACCTACCCAACGCCCCCTTTCAGCCGCCCCGCCCCCCCACCCCTTTTTCCCGCCCCCCCTCACGTCACAGCCGCCAGCCACACGTCCCAACACTCACTGATGTCCTGCTTTATTCAGTGGCTTCATTTTTCCCTCCAGCGCTAAGACAGCACACCATTCGTGACCTCTCCCTCCCTGTGTGTGTGTGTGTGTGTGTGTGTGTGTGTGTGTGTGTGTGTGTGTGTGTGTGTATGTGTGTGTGCGTGTGTGTGTGTGTGTGTGTGTGTGTGTGTGTGTGTGTGTGTGTGTGTGTGTGTGTGTGTGTGTGTGTGTGTGTCTATGAACAGGCTAGCATCATCATCCCCTTTCCTTCCTCCCTGCTGTCATATTCCCGATCGATAATCCTTTCTTAGATTTTCCGTTTCCCTTTTGTTATTGATGTAAAATTCTCATCGTCTGAATTCGTCCTTCTATACATTCATCCGCTGTCTCCGTGTTACCTAAAGATGGTGAGGAGGTGAAGAGCAAGGCAGAAAAGATAATAAAAAACATTTATCTTAAGGTGAGGGTTTGGGTAGCACAGGAGAATGAGAATAGAGAGGCAGGGTAGTACAATACAGGGTGATGGCAGGGTAAGAAGGGTTGCACGGTAGAGTTGGAACACATAGTCAGATTAACATTACAGAGAGGGTAGTGTACAGGGTGTGTTGGCAGAGTCAGTAAGGAGAGACTGGACAAGAGCGACACAAGACAGACAATGAGTTTCCTTTACATCGACAAAGCTCATATTTCCTGGAATGATTATTAACTCTTGCCTTTCTCAAGTGATGCAAGCGAACGGTGACGAACAGCAGCGATTACATGAAAGATGATATGCGAATGTGTGTGTGTGTGTGTGTGTGTGTGTGTGTGTGTGTGTGTGTGTGTGTGTGTGTGTGTGTGTGTGTGTGTTTATCTCTGTGTTTGTGTCTGTTTAGTGAGAAAATATACATAAAACTATCACTTTCATCCCTTTGGTAATCATGTAGTGTGTGTGTGTGTGTGTGTGTGTGTGTGTGTGTGTGTGTGTGTGTGTGTGTGTGTGTGTGTGTGTGTGTGTGTGTGTGTGTGTGTGTGTGTGTGTGTGTGTGTGTGTGTGTGTGTGTGTGTGTGTGTGTGTGTGTGTGTGTGTGTGTGTGTGTGTGTGTGTGTGTGTGTGTGTGTGTGTGTGTGTGTGTGTGTGTGTTGTGTGTGTGTGTGTGTGTGTGTGTGTGTGTGTGTGTGTGTGTGTGTGTGTGTGTGTGTGTGTGTGTGTGTGTGTGTGTGTGTGTGTGTGTGTGTGTGTGTGTGTGTGTGTGTGTGTGTGTGTGTGTGTGTGTGTGTGTGTGTGTGTGTGTGTGTGTGTGTGTGTGTGTGTGTGTGTGTGTGTGTGTGTGTGTGTGTGTGTGTGTGTGTGTGTGTGTGTGTGTGTGTGTGTGTGTGTGTGTGTGTGTGTGTGTGTGTGTGTGTGTGTGTGTGTGTGTGTGTGTGTGTGTGTGTGTGTGTGTGTGTTGTGTGTGTGTGTGTGTGTGTGTGTGTGTGTGTGTGTGTGTGTGTGTGTGTGTGTGTGTGTGTGTGTGTGTGTGTGTGTGTGTGTGTGTGTGTGTGGTGTGTGTGTGTGTGTGTGTGTGTGTGTGTGTGTGTGTGTGTGTGTGTGTGTGTGTGTGTGTGTGTGTGTGTGTGTGTGTGTGTGTGTGTGTGTGTGTGTGTGTGTGTGTGTGTGTGTGTGTGTGCGGCGTGTGTGTGCGCGCGTGTGTGTGTGCGCGTGTGTGTGTGCGCGTGTGTGTGTGTGTGTGTGTGTGTGTGTGTGTGTGTGTGTGTGTGTGTGTGTGTCTGTTGGTATTTGTTTAGTGAGAAAATCTTAAAACTATCACTTCCATCCCTTTAATAATCGTGTAATTTAAGGTAAAGAGTGTATAAGGTGGTGAGGTGATGGATGAGGTTGGATGAGGTGATGGATGAGATTGGATGAGGTTGTATAAGGTAGTTGGATGCACGTGACTTATAGAAAGGTGTTGGGCGTGGTAGGAAGGATGGAAGGAAGGTAGGTAACAGGTGTTTAGTGTGTAGGAAAGTGTTCAGGAAGGAAGACACGGTAAGTAGAGTGTAAGTAGAGTAGGTGTAAGTGCATGGGTGTGGGCACGTTTATCTACGCTTATATAATAAGTCTTCCATACATACCTACACGCACGCATACATACACACATACACACACAAAAAAAAATGCACACATTCACTCATCCACCCTCCAAAATAAGAAAAAAAAATACACACCTACACACTTACAAATGAAAAATATACATAATGCAAAAAAAATACCTGCTGCGTTTAAACATACATACATACGCCTTCCTCCTCCTACGGACCATTTGCGTAATTTACGAAAATAATACTCCATTTGGAAAAGTCATACAGGAAGTCCACATCATATAAAAAGAATAAAAAAAAAAAAATAAATAAAAATAAATAATAAAAAAAAAAAAAAATTCAAGCAAAACAATGCAACTGAAACCAAAAAAATAGAAAAAGAAGAAGAAAAAAATACGCCTTTGTGGTAAGTCACAAGCCGAATAAAAGCAAAAAGAACAATGCAAGAGGAAGAATAAACTGTAAAGGACCAGAAATAATAAATAAAATAAAAAAGAAATAAGAAAAAAGAAATATACCTTTGCAGCGCCCATGGTGACGAAAGAGGAAGAGGAAGAGGAAGAGAAGGAGGGAATGATGGGAAAAGGAAAAGCAAGGGAGGAAAGGTAGGAGGAGGGTATGAGGGATGCAAAAGTCGAGAAAGGAGGAAGAAATGAAAGAGGACTTGGGAGAAACGAGAAAAGAAAAAAAAAAAAAAAAAAAAAAAAAAAGAGAAAAAGAGATTCTGAAAGGTATAGATGCAATGAAATCAGGAAATCGAGGTAAAAATATTGAAAAACATTAATAAATTGTCAGTTCTGCAACACAACACAACACTTGATACAACACAATATTACAACACACACGCATTGCACTCAAGTGAACACGTACAAGCTTGCAACACACTCCCCATAACAAGGATTAATATATTGCTACTTGTTCTCACCTTACAAATACTACTCCTATTACTACTATAATATATCTACGATGGAGTCAGTGAAAAAAAACGCCAAAATGGAACATGAAACGTGGAAATGGTAATGATAAAGGTAGTTGCAGTGGTGTTGAAAAGTAGTAGTAGTAGTTGTTGTAGTTGAGGTACTAGTAGGTCACAGGTATTAGTAATTGTAGTGGTGTTAGGTTAGGTGCAGTAGTGGTGGTGGTGATGGTGGTGGTAGTGGTAATAAACTAGAAACATTATATAACGTTCCGAACATTAAAAGTACAGTCATAAACCCAACGTAAAAATTCGGTCGTAGAAATAAAAAAGTCACAAATGACAAAGAATCGTAAATGACACGTTACTTAAGAAAATGAAGAAAAAAAAAACAGACAGACTTTAAGAGTTACGAACGAAAAGTGACAAGTGACATCAGAAGGTGAGGTGAGGTGAGGTGGCGTAGCGTTGAAGTCGTGAGCCGTAGACGCTGCTGTAAAGAATTAGATTAATGAACAAAGTTAAGAGTTACAAAAGAGTCCTCATCTCCCGCCCTTCCTCTTCCATTGGGTCACTCACTGAAGGGCGGCGCAGTGTGAAGCTTTGGGAGAAGAGGAAGATGAGGAAGAAGAGGAGGAGGAAGAAGAAGAGGAGGAGGAGGAGGAGAGGTTGAAGGTGATGGGGTGGCAGAGTACATTTCAGTGCGCAGTGGTGAGGCAAGACACCACACCACACCCACCAGTTGCAGCAGCCCCCCTGAAACGCCCCCCACAACCACCCACCATAAAAAATACACAACACACACAACACACTCGCCTCAAAACTGCGCAAAAAAATAAAATAAAACACAGAAACCAACAACCTCGTCCTCAAAATTTGCGACACCTGAAAATTCGAGCACACCCGAGGCTGAGGACGAGGTGGTGGTGGTGGTGGTGATGGTGGTGGTGGTAGTGTTGGTGGTGGTGGTAGTGTTGTTGTTGTTGTTGGTGGTGTTGGTGGTGTGGTGGTGGTGGTGGTGGTGGTGGTGGTGGTGGTGGGTGGTGGTGGTGTGGTGGTGGTGGTGGTGGTGGTGGTGACGCTACGCTGTTGTCATGGTGTCACAGTGCTTCTTTGTTGTTCCTTTTGATCGATAACACCGGTCATCACCCATTCTCTCTCTCTCTCTCTCTCTCTCTCTCCGTCTCTCTCTTCTCTCTCTCTCTCTCTTCTCTCTCACTCTCTCTCTCTCTCTCTCTCTCTCTCACTCTCTCTCTCTCTCTCTCTCTCCCTCTCCCTCTCCCTCTCCCTCTCCCTCTCCCTCTCCCTCTCCCTCTCCCTCTCCCTCCCTCTCCCTCTCCCTCTCTCTCTCTCTCTCTCTCTCTCCCCCCCCCCTCTCTCTCTCCCTTTATTCATCTCTGACTTTAAGCTGAACTTTCACAATAATCAAATAAGAAAATAAATGAGTCTTTTTTTCACTTGGTTTATATGTTCACGAATCATATACAATTTTTTTTTTCACTTATTAAGATAAATACAACAAAAAAAAATAAAAGGGATGAAGTGAGTTGAAAAAAATGAGGGTTGAAGGGGAGGTTGAAAAGGGGGGTTGAAGAGGGCGCTTGAAGGGGGCTGTATAGGGGCTGAGGGGGCGGTGGTAGGGTGAGGGGGGGGTAGGGTGAAGGGGGGAAGGATGTGTCACAATACTTCATCCTCGCCAACACGTGACTTGACTCTGTGTGTATTCAAACAACAAAACAAAAACGAGCAGAGACAAAAAAAAAAAAAAAAAAAAAAGCTTCCCCCCCACCCCTACCCCTCACTCTCCTCCCCCCCACCTCCACCTCACCCCCCCTTCCCATCCACCCATCCAGTGTAACCTTTTGTGTAATAGTAAAAGGTCACATTCCACTCCCTTCTTCCTTCCTTTACTTTCATTACATCTGTTGTCTTTCTTTTTTTTTTCTTTCTTTTTTTCATTCATTTTTTTGTTTTCGTCCGTCAAGGTATTATTATTATGAGTGTTATATATATGTGTGTGTGTGTGTGTGTGTGTGTGTGTGTGTGTGTGTGTGTGTGTGTGTGTGTGTGTGTGTGTGTGTGTGTTCATTTGTTTTATCTGGTTATGTCTTATTTTTCCGGTATAATCCACATGTTATGTTATGTTATGTTATGTATTTACGACTTTGTGTTATTGTTATAATGATGTGTTTTATTATTAAGATATTATGTGATGGATGCAGTCAGGTTTCTCTATCTATTTATCTATCTATCTATATCTCTCTATATATCTATCAATTTCATTCTCTGTCTCTCTCTCTATCTCTGTATGTCTGTGTGAATGTGTGTGTGTATCTGTAAATGTGAGTGTGTGGGGCGTGAGTGCGAAAGCGCGTGCACACACTAACATCCATTGACTGAAGGAATATCTTGTTGATCTTTAGGAAAAAAAGAAGAAAAAAGAACTGTGTCGCTTTGAAGATCTTCCTACGTACAACTAACTAAGACAGACAGGACACTGAGGTTAAGATAGCAGAATGAAAGGGATGAAATATAGATGCACTGTATATACAAACGCAATACAATAAAATAGAGGCGGAGTTTCGTATATTCTGTCAAGTTCGTATCGTGGAAGTATTAAAAAAATATATATATAAAGTGTAACTAAATGCCACGTATGTTAAACGCTCTTCTTCTCTTCTTCATAATTTGAGATAATAATTACTACACAGATGGTATAAACACACACACACACACACACACACACACACACACACACACAGACACAGACACAGACACAGACACAGACACAGACACACACACAGACACAGACACAGACACACACACACACACACACACACACACACACACACACACACACACACACACACACACAGAAGAAGGCTTTTTTTTCAAACAGCCACCAAAGGGAATCATCAAACCGGTTCTCATTGGTACGAATAAAATAATAATAAGGAATATGAACGTGAAATAATATGTCATCACCACCAACCACATTACACGACACAGCGACGAGGAAGGAAAAAGTTAACGTAAGAGACCCTATTCTTTTCTTCCTTACCTGTGTGTGTGTGTGTGTGTGTGTGTGTGTGTGTGGTGTGTGTGTGTGTGTGTGTGTGTGTGTGTGTGTTAACTATGCTTCAGGAATAATACCATTGCGTGCAAAACGAAATTGACTCAGAAACTCAAAAAGGTAATTGGTCTCTGGAAGCACGTGCTGAAATTTTCAAACTACCAGGATAAAAGCAAGAACAAGTAGAATTTTTAAAGACATAATGAAGATAAATTTTCACGACACCATTAAGTAGATGGACAACAGAAACACTCACCTCGCCGCCAGATAAACAGGACATGCAGGGGGACCGCGTGGGGGGGCAGCGGGGGCGGGGGTGCCACGTACGCCTGTAATGGAACACACAGAAATTGGCGTTAATTATCGTAAATTGCTCACGCGATTTATTTTATTGTCTCTCTCTCTCTCTCTCTCTCTCTCTCTCTCTCTCTCTCTCTCTCTCTCTCTCTCTCTCTCTCTCTCTCTCTCTCTCTCTCTCTCTCTCTCATACACACAGACAGACACCAACACAATTCGATTATCTATTTCTGGTAGTGGAAGATAATAAAAAAAAAAAAGTACAATTAGAAAGCTTGTAAAATAAAACAAAACAGTAATGATAAATAATAACACACTTACCCAACACAAAATCAAAATAAAATCAATATTTCAACTACATACAAAGAAAATAATAATAATAATATATTTAACAATCTGCTAAGTCATTAAGTAAGTAGCTGTCCACTTCGTCTCCTGAACTGACAGATGAAAGCTACTGATCAACACTGTAGCTTCTTTGATCTCGTAGTTGTGAAGACCTACAAGCTTACCTATTATCAGCTTCCTTCTAAGGTTGAAAGAAAATGTGGGTAGATTTTTTTTCTTGAATTAATTTTTTTTATTGAATGGATTATTTCGGTTGATTTTTTTTGGTTGAATAAATTATTTAGCTACAAGGCATTACCAACACACAAGACACAGGACACAAGATTTATAAAGAAAACTCTCTATGTAGTATAAATCACACAGACATATACACGCATGCATAAATCTGCCTCCTACTCCTGTTATACATCACCAGAACATGTGAGTGAGTGTGTACATACGATTTAATGTTTATAATTATCCTCCACAGAACACTACTCCATCAGCTTCTTGGTTCAGTAAATCTCGTTTTGAAAAGTTGTATAAGACGTTCATTTTCTGATGTGTTTGGTGTTTAGGTGAGGCAGAAGGGAGGGAGGGAAAAAGGAGAAGGAATAATGAAATGAAGTATAAGGAAGAAAAGAAGAACAGAAGTTGGGAAAGAAAAGAAAATAAATGAAAGAAAGGGAGAAAAGACATTGCACCATCATTGCCTTAAATAAACCTTTTCACCAAATATTGACTCAACACATCATTAAACACAATTATCCTAATGGCGCCAAATTGTATCCTTGTTAAACACTGCATACTTTACTTGCTAAACATTCCATGCATTACTTACAAGAAAGTAAACCAAGGAAATCATTGCATGTATGCACACGCACACACACTATGTACGTATAAAAAGATAAAAATCTACGCACACTAAAACTGATGATGATAATAATAATAATGATAATAATAATAATAATCACAACTACCACCACCACTTCCGTCACCTAAACCCCAAGTTAACATTGACATAAAAAAGAATCATTCTCAGTGAATGCATTCGAGACCAAAAAATAAATAGATAAACAAATAAATAAAATAAAAGAATCAAAACTAAATAAAATTAGACATCAATAAAAAAAAACTTTATATCAAACACTCACGGATTAACGGTCTTATAAACGGGTCTCTTCAGCCCAACTAAAGGATAAACATATTGATAAAAATAAAAATGTAATAATAGTAATAATAATAATAATAATAATAATAAAAACTTCCTCCTTTACACTGGAAAACCAATACAACAGGAAACTTTTATGTATATAACGAATTATTGCTACCAGGAAACTAGGTGTATTAGGAAAGAAGAGACAGAACAACACTCCTGCTCCTCCTCCTCCTCCTCCTCCTCCTCCTCCTCCTCCTCCTCCTCGACAGTAAATAGCAATAAGGTGAAGATAACATTACCATTTATCACTGACTCCCTACAGCATATCTCTCTCGCTCTCTCTCTTTCTCATTCTCTCCCTCTCCCTCTCTCTCTCTCTCTCTCTCTCTCTCTCTCTCTCTCTCTCTCTCTCTCTCTCTCTCTTTTCCGTCTCACCGATTCCATACACGTGTTGCCGCGATACAAAACTTTTTGGGAACTTTTCCTTCTGTATATTCTGTATATTTGTCTGTATTTCTCTGTATTCCTCCACGTGTTGGGAGTTAGTAGCTATCTATAACCTTCTATTTATTTTGTTATTAAGTTTAAAATTATATAGTTTTAATTCATGTGTTAAATTTTAGTCTATATGGTTTTATACTTCAGCCTTGTCATCTTGCGTCTAAGAAATGTTAGTTTAATGCCAAAAAGTGAAGTTAGTATATTATC
>JAXIVD010011035.1:0-10000 GCA_036785275.1 Cancer borealis
ATATATATATATATATATATATATATATATATATATATATATATATATATGTATATATATATATGTATATGTGTATATATATATATATATATATATATATATATATATATATATATATATATATATATATATATATATATGGAGAAGCTCAACTCATGCAGTATGTTGGCCCAAAGCTTTTCATCTCATCAACTTTCCTCCTCTGACTGTCTTGATTCTTTAAGTCACCGATGCAATGATGCATCTTTATCTCTTTTCTACTGCTATTTTCATGCTAAGTTTTCGTACTCTTCTGAACTTGCTATGTATATATGTATTCTTTTGGAAGTAATACTTGCCAGGATTACATAAGAAAGTCTGTAGACTTATTTCCATTGTGGTCCTGAACACACACACAGGAGGATAGGATTTTCACCTGCAAGGTCACAAACCCTCGGCTTAGTCCCGTACCTATTGTACTGCTAGTGTTAGGTGACCAGAGGTTACAGCGTTTAAGAAGACAAACCCATCTTGTCTTCACCCGACCTGGGATTCAAACTCAGAACATCTCGGTTGTGATCTGAGCGTGCTAACCACTACACCAACGGGCTGCTTTCTGCATGCCTCCACCTTTCCTGCGGCCTTGATGCACAAGACTTTCTACTTCTTCTCATTCTGTCCATCTTTCTAATGCAAAAGTTAACCTGTATTTTCACTCTTTCATCTCTTACATTGGTGAATTCTGAAACTCTCTTCCTTTGTCTGTTTTACCACTTGCCTGACTTAAATCCAAAATTCATTAAATTGAGGTTAGAGTATATGGCTTATATTATACATGATACTACCATTGTATTCCCTGTGGAGTGTAAAAGGCACCTGAAAGGAAAGGAGCAAGAGATCTAGGAAGCTCCTCCTCTATATTCTCTCCTATGAAAAGACAGGCACAGAGGAGAAAAGGAGAGTAATGTCTTTCCAGACCCTAGATGCCTTGTCTTGGCTGCCTCTTTTAAGGGTAATATTAGCTGGGTATATATTAACATAATACTTGCATAAAACAGATATATCATAAACTAATCTGTACAAATTTTGATTGATTCTTTCATCTATCATCCACACATCCCTTATCCTCATTGTTACATATTACATTATTCATATTTTTACTATCACTTTTATTTTAATTGACAGGCTCAGAAATGTGCCATAAACGTGGAACTAGTTGGAGATGACTATCGAGAGCTGAGAGGAGAGATAGCAGGACCACCAGACACACCATATGAGGGTGCCACGTTCCAACTTGAAATTAAAGTTCCCGAAACATACCCATTTAATCCCCCAAAGGTGATTTATTACATGGTAGGAAAATGTGTTCCATTATATTTACTGGAAAATTAAGAGATTTACTTTGTTTTATCTCAAAACTGATAGAATGAGGTGAAGAGATTTACTTTGTTTGTCCTCAAAATTGACGAAAAAGGAAGCAAATCCCATATGATTCATTACTTACATAGATTCTATATGACTAAACTGAGACTTTTGCACCAGTTCTCAGGATGGTCAGGTCTCACAGACCCAGGTTAGTGTTGCAAGGTAAAGATGTAATTTGGTGATCATTTTTTGGTACAAAAACAGGCATATGTTTGTTTCAACCTATTTTACTTATAATTTAATTTAGTATTGATTTTTTAGAAGATATATTTTCATGTAAGTTCCCTGAATTTCAACATAACTGGTTCAGAATACATTCAAAATTTTTTTCTTTGAAGTATTCTAAATGTTGAAAGTAACATTTTGTAATGCTTTCTTTGTCAGGTTAAGTTTGTCACAAAAATCTGGCATCCAAACATCTCTTCGGTCACAGGCGCCATTTGTCTTGATATCCTCAAAGATCAGTGGTAAGTATGATTTAATGTCTTATTTGACTTTGTTCACTCTATATTAGTCATTTTTATTGCCAAATGTAATGTTATGAGAAAAGTAAGTTATCATAAACTTGAACTTAAGGGTGAGGTAGGGGTGGGTGGAAGATTCGGTCAACAGTGACCAGGCAGCTCCGAAAAGCGCTGGGAGACGCGCGTCGTCTTGACTCCCTGAGGTCAAGTGTGTGTGTGAGTGTGTTATTTCATTATTAACCTTTTTTATATCAACCTTACAGGGCGGCGGCTATGACTCTGCGGACAGTGTTGCTATCTCTGCAGGCTTTACTAGCGGCAGCTGAGCCAGATGACCCACAGGATGCAGTTGTTGCCAAACAGTTCAAAGAAAACCATGCACTCTTTTTAGAAACTGCTCAGTATTGGTCACATGTACATGCTGGAGGTATTGATATAATTATCTTTATTTAGTTTCATAACAATAAACATCCAGTAACCTTGCCAATTAAGTCTTTTGATATTCTTGAAGCACACAGATAAATCAAAGTGACCTGCATCAAACTAGGATACCTTATTCATTTGTATTTTTCTTTTCAGTTCCCAAAGGTAATAGTGAATTTTCTAAGAAAGTTCGCCGCCTGATGGATATGGGAGTTGGTGAGCACCAAGCTTTAGTGGCTTTGTCTTCATGTAACTGGGACATGGACCGAGCCATTGAACAACTCTTTTCCTAGATAATGGGAATGGTGTTTCATCAGACACTAGGGAAGGGGACAAGCATACCATTACAGCTGCACTGATAAGTCACTAAACCATTTGTTGTCATATATCATCTTCCTTCATGGCATTCTATGTGCTATATAAGGAACCACTGTATTGATCTTGCTTGATAATGCATTTTAAAAATCCAGCCAAAATAAGTGTGATAGAAACCATGAATCAGGCAGTTTATCTTGGTATTATCAGAAGTGTGAGAACAGTGATGTCCAACCAGTGGCCAGGCCTTTTCCTAAGGCCATTAGTGATCGAGGGGGGGATTTTTTTTCCAGGAAGTATATTTGAAGTTTTATGAAATACTATGTAAATTGAAAATAAAATTACATGCTAATGAGTTAAATTTTCTTGTGCTTATTTTATTTAATTAATTTTTTATATGGTATCCCGAAAACCCGAAAATTGCTAAGAATCAAGTGTGTTCTTCTGGCAGGAAAGGTTGGGCATCCCTGTGTTGGGAAATGTTTCTGTGCGGGAATTTAAAAAAAAGAGGAAAATAACAAAATTATGAAAATATATACACGTTTACTTTAAATATTCTTTTAAAAAGAACATTTATCATAATTTAGAGGTTTAATAAAATAAGGGAAACATGAATTAGAATTCAGTATGTTAAGACAAAATTAATTATAGGCAAATATAAAAAGTTGAAAATAGCTTGGAATGATAAGTCCATAATTTTTGGATAGGATGTAACCAAATAAAATAATAAACCTTTCGATTAAAGCACCAAAAAGGTTCTGCTATCACCTATGTATAGGTCTATCAGCACTGTAATGTGTATGAGGAATCTTACTCAAGCTCAACCTCTCCACCTGATGTTTTTTTATTAATAAAATTAATCAAATTAAAAATCAATAGTATTGACTGGGTTGTCTAAGACTATTTAAAGCAATGCAAAATCTTTTAGGGGCAATATCAATATATGAGCTTATTTGGCATTGCATGCACTGATTCATAACTATAATGTTTCATTACCTTGGTCTTTGCTTCGAGCTGAAACTTGTTCCTTCACAATTACACTAGAGCTGCAGCGACTGATGTTAGGAAAGCATGATTCAATATGAGATGAAGCCAGATTTTCCACAAAATGCAATGAGTTTCTAGATTTAAATATAGGAGAATTCTTAAAGGTTAGTATTTATAGAATATGTTTATTTTTCCACATATTATGTCGCAAAGAGGTACTTTGTCATGAATTTAGGTAGAATGTAAAACTAATAAAACAAACAATCCAAGCTCCACTGGTAAACTACTCATTCCTTCATCCCAAGCAGATAACAATTCTTACACCACATGCCACTTATATTTAAAATATTTCATATTTACTTACAATTAAAGATAAGCTATGAAAAGTATTGCATATATATATATATATATATATATATATATATATATATATATATATATATATATATATATATATATATATATATTTATTTATTTATTTACTTTTTTACATTAATTGAAAGGGTACGGGCCAAAAAGGACAACAAAAATACGTATAAAATATGTATTGATACAAACAAACATCGCGAAAGATGACTGTGAAATCGGATTTGTTGATGGTGGTGGAGATTCCTGCTCATTCCCAACAATTACAACTATAGGAAGCGACTGTGAAATCAGCTAGAACACAACAGCCAATCAGCGGCTGAGAAAACAATACCGACGCTCAGATTGGCTGATTTTATCATTTTATTGTGACACGCGAAATTTTAACTCATAAACGTTGCTGCGGAATGCCGCGAAATGGCAAAAATATGTTTTTTGTGTGAGATTTTTTTGTTTCACCGAGTTTACCCCTCTGTGCTCTCATGCATTTCTTTATATTCTGGGCCTATTGCTGCAGTGAAACCCTAGTGAAAACATACCTAAAGTGCAAGAAAAGCAGGAATGAATGAATGCTCGATTTAGAGGAAATCTGGATATAACGGGATATGCTTGGCCGAACTAGTTTGTTAAATTGAACTTGTATGTGCATATATATATATATATATATACAAATATATATACAGTAGAACCTCGCATTATGAGTTTAATTAGTTCCATGAGAGCTCATTTTACGATATACTTGTCTTAAAAAATAATACCAAATAAGCCATGAAACAGAAAAATCGTGTGAGCTCAGTGTCCATTAGTATGAAGATTGCTCGTACTGCGGATTTCCACTCGTATTTCAAGGCAAAAATACTCACAAGCCGCAGCTCATAAAGCAAATTACTCGTACAATGGTACACTTATACTGTGAGATTCTACTGTGTGTGTGTGTGTATGTATGTATGTATGTATATATATATATATATATATATATATATATATATATATATATATATATATATATATATATTTGTAAGATATGGTAATATGATTCATGGTTCCATAAAACAGAAACCATTCAACATATGAATTGTTTTATCAAAATTTAATGTCAATCATAATTTAAGTTAGATTACGAGGGACTAACACTGGAATGGTAATGTTTCTCTTCCTATGGGCAAAGCTTCTGATTTTATTGGAAGATCTTAGTCTAGTGCAATGCATGAAATGGACTTTCAGTCATTGCACTGGACTCTCTATAAACTCTACATAACCATATGCAATGTCATAAGATAACAACTAAAACAAAAATTACAAAAATATATTTTCATATATGAAAGTAATTTATATAACACAGAATAAAGCTAGATACCTTAATTTTCTCATCACATATCTTCCATAAGGGGTACTTGATCACCACAGACAGACTTTCCAGTTACACTAGGGCTTGGAGTACGTGACATGGTTTCTTGATTTGCCTCTGTGTCTTCAGTTTCCAGCTTCTTATACTTGGAGTGACCAAAAGGTTTCTGGGAAGGATGGTGTTGGTTAGTGTTGGTATGATGATCTCACGATGTATATGTATTTGCCCCTAGTGACGATTTCTAGCATAGGTAAGTAAGATGGTATCCTGTATGCATTATCTTTTAAAAGCTTTGGTTCCTGCTGTGTGGCTTCAAATCACGAGAACAATGGATGAATTAAAAAGCTTAAGTTATAAGTGCAATGTGCAGCCTGCATATCATTATACATTATATGAGTGAATATTAAGGAAGAAATTAAAAACAAATAAGTGGAAAAAAAAGATAAATAATAAACAAATATACGAGTTTGAAATAATGAAGATCGAGGGGAAAATATGAAGTGGGATGGATAATTACCTAAAGTCCTGAAGATACACAAACTACAAATCTTTAGTTTTAATTACTGAGTTCTATCATAACAACCCATCCTGTGGTGGGGATTGCAAGAATACTACCAACGTATTCCCTACAGTTCTTAAAAGGTAAGGAAAAAGAATGGAACGAGGGGTCTGGGAAGCCCTTCTCTGTTTACTCCTATAAAAAGACAAAGTGCAGAGGAGGGAAGAGTAATGTCTCTGCAAAAACTGAATATTGTGTCTCTGAATGTGTGTGGATGTAGTTCACTTGAGGGTAAAAGGGATTGGAAGAATGTTTATGAAGCAAAAATCTGATGTGTTAGCATCGAGTGAAACTAAATGGTTGCTAGACATGGAGTGCCAAGGAGAAATAAAAATTGAGAAAGAATTATAGGATTTTGTTTAAAGAGAAATGGTGGTTGGGAATGCTTTGTTCAAGAAGTATATTCACAAGTATATATGGGTGAGACAAGACAGAATGGTTATTGATAGAGCATCTCCTTGGGGAACGTTCCCAGAGGGGACAATGCATCACAAACTTTAGAATAAAATAGAAGACTGTAGATGAAGAGAAGGTTGTTTGAAGAAGTACCTGTGCCATCTGCACTATATGGGGCTGAAACATGGAGTATGGCAGTAGCAGAGAAGAAATCAAAGGTAATGGAGACGAGGTGTTTGAAGAGTATGTGTGGAGTAACGCATGGGGACCGAGTGAGAAATGAGGTGCAAAGAAGAAATTATGTTACGGGAGTTGAAAGTTTTTGGTCGATCAGAGCAGAGTATGTTGATGTGGTTTAGACACGTGGAGAGAATAGGAGGATTGATTAGTAAAGGGAATAATAGGATCTGATGCGAGAGGTGTGAGGTTGAGAGGAAGGCCACAAATGGGATGGATGGATAGTATGAAAAGAGCATTGAATGAAAAAGGAATGTCTGTGGAGCAAGGAAAGATGACTGTGCATGATAGAAGTGAAGGGAGAGCTGTGGTGAAAGCATGAGAAATTATGCAGCTTTCACAACCCGTGGAGGAGGTTTCCGCGCATCTGGTGTGACCCATTAAGGTTAGATCATGTGCAGGGAGAGAGAGGGGCTCAAGCTACCAATGAAGTGGCAAGAGTAAATACAAGGATATTGTTGTGAACAAGACTCCGGCCCTGGGCCCCATTTGTGTGATTGACCTAACATGCTGTGTTAGGTGGGTGCTCGTCTCTTCTTCTTTAGGGGCCTAAGGGCTAAGTGAAAATAGTGTATGTGTATGTATGCATGGGTGTGTATATGCAGACCTTGTTGGCTACCCACCTTTAGGGGGATGATAGTCTAGTATATAAATTGATTGATTGATCATAACTTTTAACTTTACTTACATAGGAGAAACAAGAGAACAGGATGGATGTGTGTACACATATAATATAATGCATTACCCACTCATCCATGTCGGTTATACATACTCACACTCAAATTCCTGAGGGCCAAAACATCAGAAATGGTCTCTGGCATTGGTTGGCCCAAGGTTTCAGGCAGCTTGAGATTCAATAACCCTGATAATATTGCCATGAGGCCAAGTACAGTATACTGGAGGTTAGGCCTGACATCTCCCAACATTAGAATGAATGGCGCCAGCATTCCTCCAATCCTGGCAAATACGGACACAATTCCCATCCCAGAATTCCGGATCACCGTTGGGAATATTTCAGCACTAGAATATACAATAAGAAAATTTTCCTGTTTAACTGTGACCTTTTAGACCAAACAATTTTTTTTTTTATCATCACTACATAAGTAGTAATCAAGGTTGAAAGATTAATTTATCATGAAATAGACTTCAGCTGTGTAAAGAAATAAAGCTATAGACACAACTAAACTTGGATTATATCAAAACTATATCAAACTATGTACAACACAATACTACTTATTGCTTGCCTGTGAATATGTACAACACAATACTACTCATTACTTGCCTGTGAATATAAATGGCAGAAAAACTGGCAGATATACTCAATTTGCCACAGAGAGCAAGGAACGATGTGAGATACAATAAGCCTGAGGGCAATAGCTGGATACAGAGGCAAGCTACACCACCAACAAACATAAAGCCACACAATGTCACACGCCGACCAAATCTGCAGCATATTAACAGTATGTAAGGATCAATTGATAATATTTTTATGTAATGTAAAAATATATTCCTAATATAATACAAAATTTATGAAAACAAGTGATGAATTTCATCCCAAAGAACTAAAAAGTGCATGTCCCGTCTGATAAATGAAATCTTACTTGTAACCAATGGAGTTCAGCATGTTGATTTCTATATGATTGAATAGTATACAATTTTTTTTTTTCATTATCTTGAAAATTATTGGCAAGAACAAGGTAAGGTTACCTGATTTAAGCTATTTAAAACATTCTCTTACCTATCAATGATGCACATGGTAATAAATCCAGCTGGGATTTCTACAAAGCCATTTAGAGCTGTTGACACATAGACATTTTCCCCTAAGTCACTAGCTGCCAAGGTGAGACCATAGTAAGTTACACTGTTGACAAACCTGAAAAGGTATTTTTATATTATGATAGCACACATTAATAAAAACTAAGGACATCAGTTTTCCTATCTACAATTTAGCTTGTATTAGAAAAAAATATTTAAATACTCCTTAATTCTAATGTCTCTCATCCAAGCAGCCTCCTTAACTGGCATATCAATCCTAATTATATATTTTTTCAATGTGGCAACAGTCTTAAGTTTCATACTGCTTTATTTTCAAGGAATATATGAATTATTGCAAGAATTTAATTTGCAATAATTGAATTCTTTATATGGTGTTGCAGTCTTGCAGCCCAGAAACAGTTTTTGGATCACTAAAATGTCCCAACATTTAACTACACAAAAACAGAAAATAATCTTACCAACTCGTGATCAAAATTAGAGTGATGATCGTAATATAAGGGTGGCTGACTAGAAGACCAATTCCTTTAGCCTTCTTTTTTTCCTTGTCTATGGTTACAGATGGGAGACACCACTGCTTTGGCAGCTTACTTAAGGTCAGATTCTTCTTTCCAATATCCTCCAATATTGCTTTAGCTTCACCATTTCTTCCTCGAGAGGCCAGCCACCGTGGGCTCTCAGGAATACAACTATAATATCAAGAATATATCTGAACAAGGAAAAAAGTTTCAACTGTGGATAGCACATGATTTCTCAAAAAAAATTTTAGTTCTCAGTATATTTTCATATTTCTAGTTGATGCAGTAATGAGGAAAGTCCATAAAATTAATTAAATACTTAAAGATGAAGGTAATCTATTTATGTAACATAAATTTTTAAAAATTATATTTCATTAGTTGACTGAAACTTCCAGTATAAATATATATATGCGAGCCTAGGGTCCCGGGTTTGAATCCCCGTTATTCACTGACCAATTTACATTCTTTGAAATCACCGCCGAGTGGCCAAAGAGTACCCAAATTGCTGCCATACTGTCCTCAGACAGGACTTACAACGTTTATATGCATCTTAGGCTGTAGTAGCAATTAGCCTCGCATGTTCTCAACATATTCAAGAGAGAACATTAACATTTGAGGCGTTACTATAAAAAAAAAATCTGAAAACCTACGCCAAATAACAGGCGAGACAAGTCCATCTGTGCCTCCATAAGCCTACTGGCGCCAATGGTTAATGATATAAAAAAAAATCATATATATATATATATATATATATATATATATATATATATATATATATATATATATGTACAGTGAAGTCTCTCGTCTAACGAATTCGCATCGAGCGATCCTTTTTGAAGCTCTACCTCACCTCCAATCTAACAATCCAAAATTCAGATCTAACAGCAATTATTCCAGGCACCCAGGATTGAGTTTCAAACTTCCCGCTGATCATTGAATTTTTGCTGCACTCCGGCGTCCCTCCCTCCCTCCTCATCACTTTTAGTGAGAAAGAGAGAGAGATATTAGTATCTATAAACATTTTCCTTCCTTCATATATATATATATATATATATATATATATATATATATATATATATATATATATATATAATATATATATATATATATATATATATATATATATATATATATATATATATATATATATATAAATAAATAATTAAAATACAATGTTTATATAGTTTAATATTATAGTAATGATAAAATA
>JAXIVD010011036.1:0-7500 GCA_036785275.1 Cancer borealis
ATGGAAGAGGATGTAGAAGGAGAGGAATAAATAGAAAGCTTGATGAAAGAGGAAGTAAGGAAGAGAAGAAGAAGAAAATGATAGACGTATGATAATAATGATTTAAAGATTGTTGTTATTGTTGTGTTTATTGTTATTGTTATTGTTGTTATTATTTTGTGGTTAAGTTTATAAATTTTGATATTTGCAAATTTTAGGTCTTATTTATTGGATTTGATTTTATTTGAGTGGTAATTTTTTTTTTTTCAATCGTCTTTTTAATGGAAACTTTTGTTCATGAAGGAAAAAAAAATTAGATTATTCCCATATCATTAATTATCTTCCATTATAACATTTTGTCTAAATTCTAAGGTTATTTATATATTTACTTCAATAAATAAAATAATCTAAGTCCAATAACACTTCACAAATAACAGTTTTTATTTAATACTACAAATTACACGAGTCTGACACACATCTGTATATAAAACCAAGTCATACAACACGTTTCAAAAGCTTCATTGATAACCAAACGAGACAGTGAGACTCATTTATATTTACGAGCCAACATGTTGCTCTTTTGTTTCCCTTTTAACGATTTATATGACCACGTTATAGCTTCCCCGCGTCTCTTTATTGCATGTTACCTTTTGTTTTCGTTATGAGGATATACACTGATATTTGTACGGTGTGTCTATGTTATATTGTATCTGTATTACCTTCTATGGGTTAATACAAACTTAGTGGAGTCATTCCAGTATATATAAAGGTTTTCTATGTTATTTTGTGCGCAGAAATAGGAGTGTTTCTTGGGTATGCTATTGTATTCATGGATTCATTTGATATATACGTAATGTTTTCTCTCTCGTTTGGACTCCATTTGCCTTTGTATACAACCAAAAAGGAGTGTTGGTTTTATTCTAATTATTAATAGGACGAAAAAAAAAACTATATATATTTTTTCATCTGAGTAAACACATCACGTACAGTTTCCATGAATTTACTGAACTCATTTCCTCTTCCTTATCAGATATTAAAAACCTTGACTTTATGATATAACTCTAATCTTACCTTCTCTGAGTACTGCATCATCTCTATTAAAACACATCCTTCTTATATTCCCAGTAAGGTAGAAAATGACTATGAATTACGTTACTTAAGAAATGTTTTTATATATATTAGTCTTTGTCTGACTTATTTATTCAATTGCATTTAATAACTCACGATTATTATTACATTTAAGGCAGCTATGCGTGTTTTTCATTCATATTTTCTCTCATTAAATTTCCATCGCTTACTGAAACCTTAATATCGAAGTTATAGTTAGTTCGTCTCTTCATTGTTTTTATGCATCCGTCATTACCTTCCTATACAGACCTAGACTCACACTGCCTTGTCTGCTTCTGTATTTGTGAATGAAAGGAAAAAGTACAATATGAGAAATTAATGATAAAAAAAAAAATACGACTAAGAACGATGGGAAGAAAATAATTTAATAAAGAAAAAATATAGTTAAACAAGAAATAAGAATTGATAATGAAAAAAGAATGTAAGACAATGATACTTTTTAAAAACTCAATAATATGATCAGTTAATATTACTTAGGAAGACGCAAGGTAGAAGGTACATGTTGAAACTTTATTTATTGACTGCTTATACAAAATACAGAGTAAAGATCGGTAAAGCACTTCCGTAGAACGTGTAGAAATAATAACAAAAAGAATAATGAAGAACAAAATAACAATAATAATAATAATAATAAAATTAACAACAATGGTAATAATAATAATTCTACAAAAAGATTATTATTATATACACAAAAAACTATAATGAATCAAACAAATAGCCAATCCGATGCTTTATTACAATTGCGAAAACAATACAAAAATTATCTACAGTAAGTCCACACACTACGATTCCTAATGGAGCTGTAGTGAACTTAGTGTGTGTGTGTGTGTGTGTGTGTGTGTGTGTGTGTGTGTGTGTGTGTGTGTGTGTGTGTGTGGTGTAGAAAGAGAGACAA
Organism: Cancer borealis; assembly: GCA_036785275.1. Classification (NCBI taxonomy): domain Eukaryota; kingdom Metazoa; phylum Arthropoda; class Malacostraca; order Decapoda; family Cancridae; genus Cancer; species Cancer borealis. The sequence goes on from JAXIVD010011036.1 coordinate 2,003, forward strand.
GAGAGGATAACAAGGGGAGTGAGTGAGTGAGTGAGAGGTAGAAGGACTTAGGTTAATGATCGTGATAATGTCTTGAGAGTGTCTACGAATCAAGGTTGTGGAAAGGCAAACTATCTTATATTCTAGTAACTCCTTGAATCTGCCTGGCTTTTGTATCCAATTATTCATCATATATGGTCTAATTTAGGGTTAATTTTTATATTTATTTAATTTTTTTTCTTATCGTAAATCGAATTATCGTATATCACATCATCAGTGTCTGGATTATTATTTTTTTATTTATTTATTTTTCGAAAGCCAAGTTATTCAAGGATTTCATTTTCTCTTCCTACGAAACAACACGTGACAAACTATGTAACTCCTCCCTCTTTCCCTTTAGAAAATTTAAATCCCTCCCGTTGTTGTTTTATCTAAAGAGTTAAATCATGTGTTGAAATGCCCTTTTGTGGTAGTGTTACAAATTGACCTTATGTTATAAAAAAAAAAAAAAAAAAAGATATTCATTAAGAACTACAAATTAATTCCCTCATGAAGTTCGTGCCAAAAGGATTTATATAATCACTATTATTATTACTATTATTATTATTATTATTATTATTATTATTATTATTATTATTATTAGTTCATCCTCTGATAATTAACTTTCACTACCTACAAATTGACCCATAAATGCATCGAAGTTCTTATTGTCACTTTTTTGTGTTGTGTCACGCGTCTCGCACGGCAGAAAACAAATTAACATAACAAAAAAAAAAAGTCTTTGAAAATACTGTTGTTGTATGTGTTTAAACTCCACGACAAAGGTTTGAATGCTCTTCCCAAGGTTCAAATACTTGGAATTGGATCAACAAACAGAGTCAGTAAAGTGAATGGGAAGAAAGAACAAGTTCAGATTATGTCGTGGCGAGGTGATTAAATGGATTATTTGGTTTGCTTGCTTTCCCCCCTCCCCCCCTCCCCCCCCTCCCTCCCACCTGTAGTGTTTTCATTCCCCAAAATACGTTTAGCCGCCGGGCATAAGTTTCCAAAGTTCCACATATACTGATATTGATAAATCTAAACTTATGTAAAGCTTACAGTATTAAGCCTACGTTCATGTGTGTATATATATTTATATGTGTGTATATTTATTTATATATATGTGTGTATACTTTTTCCTCTCTTTTATTCCGCTATTTTTTTTATACAGTTTTTTCTTCAATGTTTTCCACGACAGACGCTTTAGATAGGAAATAACCTGAGCGTGTTTTGTCGTATTTTGTCGTGCATACCACCACCATCACCACCACCACCACTACCTACGTCCTGCATGCTTGTAGCTAGACACAGATGCTTCACTTCTACTGTACAGGATAACAGTTTGACTCCTAGTGACAAAGGTCGAGCTAGACAGGCTTCCGGAAATCTGATGAGTATAAGGTGTCGGTCGGTCGGTCCTCTTGTAGGTTATAAGTGTTTTCAAGTCATGGTAACGAGTAACGAGTGTTTGGGTGGTGAAGTTATGCATAAGTCTCTTCAACACACGTCCACACAGCGTTGTCTTGTTAGTTAGTCAGTTAGTCCAAATGTGTGTATATGTATGTATTTATGTATGTGTGTTTGTGGGTGGGTGTGCACTTATCCATGATCGTCGTGTGTAGGTTTTTTTTTTTTTTTCTCCCTTAATACCGTCAAGTTGAAGTCGTGTGAAGAGTATTGTCGTGGCAGAGTCGTCGTCTTGAGTTAGGTTCGCACTGAGGAAGACTAACTCAAGACTGAAGGGTTGATGGCGTCGCCTTGCTAAAGTTAGGTTAATGACATCACTTCAAGCTTATCTCAATAACTAACTCGCTCTCATATAGAGTTGATTATTTCTTTTTCAGACGTTTTCTTTTATGAACGCAACTTTTAGAACCCAAAAACATGCCCGAAGTTTTTATTTTTTTAAGTTTTTTTTTGTTTATATATATTTTTTTGAGCGGGAATTAAGGTCCTGAGTGCGATCTGTTGCTGCTTCTTTCATTTTCTTCTTTTTTTTTGCAGTGGTTTGCATTGTATAAACTCGGTAACTGATATTCTTTGTTGTTTAGGGATAGCAGTAAAAAATAGTTTATGTACATTGTTCTCTTGGATTGCGTCGTCTGAAAACCTGGACAGTGGTTGTACCGTTAGTAAAAGTACCTGCAAACCACTAATGTTCTTGACAGAGTGTTCCGATGTTATTTTTCTTCATCTTCTTCTTTTAACGATTGATTATTTTTACAAACTGATAAGCTCATAAAAAAAAGTTATAAGGAAGAGGAAGAGGGGCGCCAGCGGTGAAGATTGTGTCATTTTTCAACATTTCTTCTTGGAACCGAAACTCACAACGCCTCGTCATGTTACGCTCGACAAAACAAATCACTTAAGAAATCAAGTTTGAGATATATAGATAAAAAAATAACTTAGTCCAGATCATACGTTTCATACATAGACTGAATGGCAACGTGAATGGATAACTATTTTGATTTCCCTTTGTATAACTGGCACATGTTTTTTCAAAGGGTTTGCCTCTTGAGGGATATTTGATTTCTGATAATACGTTACGCAGCAGAGATAAAACAGATATCAATAAAATCAATCAATAAAAAAGAGCTTCACGTGGTTATGAAATTAAAAGTCAACAGATAAAACTACGATTGAGGCGAAACTTGACTGAGTAAGTGAGTGAGTGAGTGATGGAGGGAGTGTCCGGCGAAGACACAGATGTTCCCTCTTCTACAGGAACTTGTGGATCACGTAGGGCAGTATGAGGAGAGGCAGGTAAAGGGACTTGTTGCCGGCACTCGAGTAGTTGCACAAGAAGCTGTTACAGAAGCACACGTCCCCTGAAGCCACGTTGGTCTTGGCCTTCATGCAGCCTTCTTCGTAGGTCTTGTCAGCGCACCCCCTCTTCGAGTCCACAATGCCCACTGTACGAAAGAATACACAGGTTAATTAGGATCAGAACTCAAGGTGTTTATAGGTAGAAATTAGACCATGAGGCTTATTAGAGGAAAAGATTTGTTAATATAGACGCAAGAGAGAGAAAAAAAAACTCACGTATGCTCATTCCAACGGTGTAACAAGAGGTGCTGGGACAGAACACCCAGTTGGTTCCTTCCTTGCCTGCGATGTGGCTGTAGCAGAAGAGGCCCCATGCTGTAGGAAAGACTGTGTTAGTTTGTGCGTGTAGGTGTGTGTCAAGAGGTTGGATTATTTATCTGTTAGTTTTATAATATAATAATAAGTGATTTAGGTCAGATTTCTATCGTACGTTTTTCCAAGGTTCAGAAATGTAACAAACTTTCTTCCCCTTTAGTTAGCATTCTTTTATACTAGCATTCTGAGTGTAATGATCTGATCTACACACTCCTAACTTTTCTAAACCCTCACTGCTCTTCGCTGATCCTACTCCCTGTGATCTATAACTGTTCAATTACAATTTTAAGAGACTTGCACCTCCATAATTGCCTCATTAATTTTTACTATCATTACCCTTATGGACTGTGTTAATGATTGCCTTTGTCCAGTCTCCTCAAATTACTCATTAAAAGGATTGTCTGTCATTCATTACATCTTGGGTTTCATTTATGATTAATAGAACACAACTTATAGAGAAAAAATATTAGATTGTGATATGTTTCCATTTATATTAGAGATGAAATATGTTTTTTAGGTGAAATAGAGAAGAAAAATGCCACAAGTTGAAGACAAATGGCCCTCAGTGACAGGGAAGGAGCGAGAAAAGTTCTTGAGTGGTGGAGTAAAGTTCTGAAGTTCATTAAGAGTGAAGTGTGAAGTTGTGTGTTGGATGATAATAAGAGGGAGCAGAGGGCGGGACGGGACGGGATGTAGAGAAGGTAACAAGAGATGATGAGGAGGAGGAGGATAGCTTATGATGCTAGAATTGAGCGTGTCAGGGCGAGGAGGAGATGAGGAGAACGTTTCAGGGGGGCAAGATGCTGTAGTATGTAGTGGGCGTGAAGAAGAGGCTGGGCGGGCCAAGGTGAGGCTGGACTGTTTTGTATCGATTGTGAGTGCGTGTGAGTGTGTCCGAAGGTTGGCACATCTTGTAGTCCTTCCTGTGTTCAAGAATTTGTTTTGAGTCCAAGTTAAGAAGCGAGATAAAAGTTTCTAGGAAGGTTACATGTTATAAGCATCACTAGGTCAAAGTAGTGTTATACTCACTCTAATTAACCTTTGCATAATTACTTTCTTGGGGTAGATTAAAGGACACGACTGAGTATATGAGTAATAAATTAAAGGAATGAGTATATAATGATAAGAGTTAAGAGTACAACATTGTGAAACATGATACTAGTGAGTAAAACAGACTGGAAAGCAATGTTGTTCATAAGTGAAGAGGAAGGGAAGTGAGAATCCAATTTTCTGGGTCATCACGTAAGATTTAGGACCAGAGCCGAATGTCCCTCTTCCCCGGCACCATCCAGCTACACAGGACACGTCACTAGGGGGTGTTAGGGTGTGGTAGTCTTGCCTCGGGGACTAGGAGATGCTTACCCCCTTGGACTGTCGCAACGGCCAGCAGGAGGCAGACGGCAGACCTCGTGCAGCTCCTGAAAGAAAGGAAAAGCATTAGGAAGTGAAGGACTCTCTTAAGATATGATGTTCCTCTATATTTCCTGCGTTTTGGGAGACATAAAAGTCGTTTTCTTGGCATTAAATCATAAGGGAGACCATTAATAAAGGGAAAAAAATAGGGTTGGATTCTAAGGATCTCACTAGGATGCCATGTCGACATCTTTGACATCCTTTAGGTATAAGGATGTTTAGTAGTGACTTTATATCAGAGAATCATAACTATTGACATCGTAATATCTATTGATTTATAAAAGATCAAAAAATAAGAACATTAGATCAGAGAGTAATCATGTTTATTGTTTAATGCATGTATTTTTTTTGTAGTTTTATTCAAATTCGTGCCCCACTACTACTACTATTACTTCTTCTACTTCTACTACTACTACTACTACTACTACTACTACTACTACTACTATTACTTCTACTTCTACTAACATTATTACAACCACCACAATAACAACGCTCTGAGAAGCCAGCATGCAAGGTGCCTCTCGGTACTGACTTCACTTGATATCTCATGAGGAACATTTGACATCAGATCAATAAGAAGAGGTCAAGGATGAAGGTTAGAGAGAGAGAGAGAGAGAGAGAGAGAGAGAGAGAGAGAGAGAGAGAGAGAGAGAGAGAGAGAGAGAGAGAGAGAGAGAGAGAGAAAGGAAATTAACTTCTTACCCCTGCCATTAGCGCTCAAAACACTGGAAAGGTTAAAGAAAAACAAAAGAGTAGCTAAAACCATCCTTCGCACTTGCCTCTCGTGACTTCGTGGCAAGTAAAAGAACCTCAACTTTGCTCTCTCTCTCTCTCTCTCTCCTTGGTATTGCCTCTAAAACTTCAGCTTGCCAATAGGAACACGAGAACAAGATCGCAACAACACCATATCTTGCAACCTAACGCAG
>JAXIVD010011037.1:2500-12117 GCA_036785275.1 Cancer borealis
GATGTGCTTCTGGAGGAGGCCAGAGTCATCCAGAAAAGACTGCAAAGACCTGTCAAGACCAAAACCCAAAAGGATAAAGCCCGTAACTTTGCCGACAGGATGCGGCAAGGCAACGTATCCTCGGCGCTGCGGACACTCACCGACAAGGAGTCTGGTGGTGTGCTGCCGCTCAGCAGGGACATCATCGACCAGCTGAAGAAGAAGCATCCTCCACCCAGCGAATCTGAGGGACTCCGACTGCACGGACGTCACACACCACCAAACGAAGTTATCTTCGACATGATAACCGCGGAGATGGTGTGAAAGAAATCCCTCCAGACCCACGGCAGTGCTGGTCCCTCAGGTCTGGATGCAAAAGGATGGCGCCGCCTATTGAGCAGCTCCATCTGTGGCAGTGGCGCTAGTGACCTCTGTAGTGCCCTAGCAGCACTAGCGAGGAAGCTTGCCACCACCACCTGTCACCATATCGACGCCCTCACTGCCTGCCGCCTTATTCCTCTGGATAAAAAGCCAGGATGCAGGCCCATTGGCATCGGCGAAGTCCTCCGTCGCATCGTGGGTAAATGCATCATGGCAGTTGTCAAGGAGGATGTAAGGAAGGCGGCTGGGAACCTGCAAGTGTGCGCAGGACACCAGGCAGGGGGGGAAGCAGCCATCCACGCCATGAGGGAGATCTACGCGGGAAAGGATTGTGAAGCGGTACTGTTAGTGGACGCATCAAATGCGTTTAATTCCATTAACAGAAAGACAATGTTTCACAATATTAAAATCAAATGTCCCTCTCTAGCTACATACGTAGGAAACACGTATGGTGAACCGTGTGACTTGTTTGTAAATAGTAGTAGTAATAATTGTTTTAAGGTGCTCAAGTCAATGGAGGGGACAACACAAGGTGACCCAGTGGCCATGGCCATGTACGCAATAGGTCTCTCAGTGCTTCAGGAGGTGATTGCTTTTGAAAACACCAAGGTGAAGCAAGTGGCATATGCCGACGACCTTTCGGGGGCCGGCACAATCTCAGACCTGAAAAGTTGGTGGGGATTGATAAAGGACAATGGACCCACCATAGGATACACACCCAATGCAGCTAAGTCCGTCCTTATTGTGAAATCCGAACTTTATGACCACGCTCTGGACATTTTCGGTGGTAGCGGGGTAATAATAACAAAGGACGGGCAGCGGCACTTGGGTGCTGTTATAGGAACAGAGGAGTTCAAGAAGGAGTTTGTAGGAGAAAAAGTGCTCGAGTGGGTGAGGGAGGTAGAAATCCTATCTGATATAGCTAGGACGGAGCCTCACGCAGCTTACTCTGCCTACACGCATGGCCTACAACATCGGTGGAATTACGTCATGCGCACCATCCCAGGCATCAGCCCTCTCCTCAGACCGCTGGAAAACGCTATAAGGAACACCCTCCTTCCAGCGTTACTGAGGTCTCCAGCACTGGGGGATGACGAGAGGGCCCTGCTCGAACTTCCACCAAGACTGGGCGGGATGGGGTTCACCTCTCCTGAGAGGTTGGCAACTAGGGAGCACCTCAACTCCATCAACCTAGCCAGGTCCCTCACAGTAAAGATAGTTGCTCAGGACGCACACGGGGAAATAGACCAAAATGCGATCGCTGAGCATAGGAAGCAAATTTCCCTAGACAGGCAACAAGAGCAGAAGACCAGCCTTGAACGCCTGAAGACCATCGTGCCTGCCGCGACTGTGCGAAAAATCCATATTGCACAAGAGACGGGAGCGCCTAACTGGCTAACGTCACTGCCAATCAGAGCAAGAGGCTTCAACCTCAACAAACAAGAATTTGTCGACGCCGTTGCTCTGAGGTATGGCTGGCCAGTTGAAGAACTCCCCAACATCTGTGCATGTGGTTCCCCCAACAACATCGACCACACCATGACCTGCAAGAAGGGGGGATTCGTGTGCATCAGGCATGATGAGGTGAGGGACCTGACAGCCAACATGCTCAGGGAGGTGTGCCATGACGTCGCCACCGAGCCGACTCTTCTGCCACTTGGGGGAGAAAACCTGCGGTTGAGGTCGGCAAACATCTCCGATGAAGCTCGAGTTGACGTCAGTGCTCGAGGGTTTTGGACAAGGGGGCAGAGAGCCTTCTTCGACGTCCGGATCTTCGACCCGACGGCAGCATGTCACCGCGAGCTCTCTCTGGAGGCTGCCCACCGTAAGAATGAGCAGGAGAAGACGAGAACCTATGGCGAAAGGATTCAACACGTCGACCACGGCACCTTCACGCCTCTGGTCTTCACCACGTCCTGCGGGATGGGCTCCAAGGCTAAGTGCTTCTACTCAAGACTAGCCGATTTGATGGCAGAAAAGAAGCACCAGCCAAGGAGCCATGTTGTCGCCTGGATGAGGTGCCGCCTCTCATTCTCCCTTCTCAGGTCTTCCCTCCTGTGTCTCCGGGGTACCAGGCACGCCACTCCCTCTACCACGGACATAAGTGGCCTTGATTGCGAAGCCACAGTGGTAGAGAGTAGAATAGGGGTGGGTAGATTAGGGGATTAAATAAGGATGTAAATATAGGGGTAGATGGATATGGTTAGGGGTTAGAATATTATGGTTGGATGCCACAGCCATTAGCGACCAGAGTTGGGGCTAATGACCTCCAATTTGTGGAGCCCATGCAAATAAAAAGGGTGGAGGTATCTTTAAATGTAGTAGTAGTAGTAGTAGTAGTAGTAGTAGTAGTAGTAGTAGTAGTAGTAGTAGTAGTAGTAGTAGTAGTAGTAGCAGTAGTAGTAGTAGTAGTAGTAGTAGTAGTAGTAGTAGTAGTAGTAGTAGTAGTAGTAGTAATAGTAGTAGTAGTAATAGTAGTAGTAGTAGTAGTAGTAGTAGTAATAGTAGTAGTAGTAGTAGTAGTAGTAGTAGTAGTAGTAGTAGTAGTACTACTAGTAGTAGTAGTAGTAGTAGTAGCAAAATTAGTAATATTAATAGTAGTAGTAGTAGTAGTAGTAGTAGTAGTAGTAGTAGTAGTAGTAGTAGTAGTAGTAGTAGCAGTAGTAGTAGTAGTACTAGTAGTAGTAGTAGTAGTAGTAGTAGTAGTAGTAGTAGTAGTAGTAGTAGTAGAAGTAATTGTAGTAGTAGTAGTAGTAGTAAAGGATAAAGCCCGTAACTTTGCCGACAGGATGCGGCAAGGCAACGTATCCTCGGCGCTGCGGACACTCACCGACACGGAGTCTGGTGGTGTGCTGCCGCTCACCAGGGACATCATCGACCAGCTGAAGAAGAAGCATCCTCCACCCAGTGAATCTGAGGGACTCCGACTGCTCGGGTGTCACACACCATCAAACGAAGTTATCTTCGACATGATAACCGCGGAGATGGTGTGGAAGAAATCCCTCCAGACCCACGGCAGTGCTGGTCCCTCAGGTCAGGATGCAAAAGGATGGCGCCGCCTATTGAGCAGCTCCATCTGTGGCAGTGGCGCTAGTGACTTCTGTAGTGCCCTAGCAGCACTAGCGAGGAAGCTTGCCACCACCACCTGTCACCATATCGACGCCCTCACTGCCTGCCGCCTTATTCCTCTGGATAAAAAGCCAGGATGCAGGCCCATTGGCATCGGCAAAGTCCTCCGTCGCATCGTGGGTAAATGCATCATGGCAGCTGTCAAGGAGGATGTAAGGAAGGCGGCTGGGAACCTGCAAGTGTGCGCAGGACACCAGGCAAGGGGGGAAGCAGCTATCCACGCCATGAGGGAGATCTACGCGGGAAAGGATTGTGAAGCGGTACTGTTAGTGGACGCATCAAATGCGTTTAATTCCATTAACAGAAAGACAATGCTTCACAATATTAAAATCAAATGTCCCTCTCTCGCTACATACGTAGGAAACACTTATGGTGAACCATGTGACTTTTTTGTAAATAGTAGTAGTAGTAATTGTTTTAAGGTGCTCAGATCAATGGAGGGGACAACACAAGGTGACCCAGGGGCCATGGCCATGTACGCAATAGGTATCTCAGTACTTCAGGATGTGATTGCGTTTGAAAACACCAAGGTGAAGCAAGTGGCATATGCCGACGACCTTTCGGGGGCCGGCAAAATCTCAGACCTGAAAAGTTTGTGGGGATTGATAAAGGACAATGTACCAACCATAGGATACACACCCAATGCAGCTAAATCCGTCCTTATTGTGAAATCTGAACTTTATGACCACGCTCTGGAGATTTTCGGTGGTAGCGGGGTAATAATAACAAAGGACAGGCAGCGGCACTTGGGTGCTGTTATAGGAACAGAGGAGTTCGTAGGAGAAAAAGTGCTCGAGTGGGTGAGGGAGGTAGAAATCCTATCTGATATAGCCAGAGACCGCTGGAGAACGCTATAAGGAACACTCTCCTTCCAGCGTTACTGAGGTCTTCAGCACTGGAGGATGACGAGAGGGCCCTGCTCGAACTTTCACCAAGACTGGGCGGGATGGGGATCACCTCTCCTGAGAGGTTGGCAACTAGGGAGCACCTCAACTCCATCAACCTAGCCAGGTCCCTCACAGTAAAGATAGTTGCTCAGGACGCACACGGGGAAATAGACCAAAATGCAATCGCTGAGCAAAGGAAGCAAATTTCCCTAGACAGGCAACAGGAGCAGAAGAACAGCCTTGAACGCCTGAAGACCATCGTGCCTGCCGCGACTGTGCGAAAAATCCATATTGCACAAGAGACGGGAGCGTCTAACTGGCTAGCGTCACTGCCAATCAGAGCAAGAGGCTTCAACCTCAACAAACAAGAATTTGTCGACGCCGTTGCTCTGAGGTATGGCTGGCCAGTTGAAGGACTCCCCAACATCGGTGCATGTGGTTCCCCCAACAACATCGACCACACCATGACCTGCAAGAAAGGGGGATTCGTGTGCATCAGGCACGATGAGGTGAGGGACCTGACAGCCAACATGCTCAGGGAGGTGTGCCATAACGTCGCCACCGAGCCGACTCTTCTGCCACTTGGAGAAGAAAACCTGCGGTTGAGGTCAGCAAACATCTCCGATAAAGCTCGAGTTGACGTCAGTGCTCGGGGGTTTTGGATGAGGGGGCAGAGAGCCTTCTTCGACGTCCGGATCTTCGACCCGACGGCAACATGTCACCGCGAGCTCTCTCTGGAGGATGCCCACCGTAAGAATGAGCAGGAGAAGACGAGAACCTATGGTGAAAGGATTCAACACGTCGACCACGGCACCTTCACGCCTCTGATCTTCACCACGTCCGACGGGATGGGCTCCAAGGCTAAGTGCTTCTACTCAAGACTAGCCGATTTGATGGCAGAAAAGAAGCACCAGCCAAGGAGCCATGTTGTCGCCTGGATGAGGTGCCGCCTCTCATTCTCCCTTCTTAGGTCTTCCCTCCTGTGTCTCCGGGGTACCAGGCACTCCATTCCCTCCACCACGGACATAAGTGGCCTTGATTGCGAAGCCACAGTGGTAGAGAGTAGAATACGGGTGGGTAGGTTAGGGGATTAAATAAGGGTGTAAATATAGTGGTAGATTGATATGGTTAGGGGTTAGAATATTATGGTTGGATGCCACAGCCATTAGCGACCAGAGTTGAGGCTAATGACCTCCAATTTGTGGAGCCCATGCAAATAAAAAGGGTGGAGGTAGTAATATTAGTAGTAGCAGTAGTAGCAGTAGTAGTATTAGTAGTAATAATAATAATAGTAGTAGTAGTAGTAGTAGTAGTAGTAGTAGTAGTAGTAGTAGTAGTGGTAGTAGTAGTAGTAGTAGTAGTAGTAGTAGTAGTAGTAGTAGTAGTAGTAGTTGTAATAGTAATAATAGTAGTATTATTGGCAGTAATAATAGTAGTATTAATAGTAGTAGTAGTGGTGGTAGTAGTAGTAGTAGTAGTAGTAGTAGTAGTAGTAGTAGTAGTAGTAGTAGTAGTAGTAGTAGTAGTAGTAGCAGAAATAGTTGTAGTAGTAGTAGTAGTAATATTAGTAGTAGCAGTAGTAGCAGTAGTAGTATTAGCAGTAATAATAGTAGTAGTAGTAGTAGTAGTAGTAGTAGTAATAGTAGTAGTAGTAGTAGTAGTAGTAGTAGTAGTAGTAGTAGTAGTAGTAGTAGTTGTTGTTGTAGTAGTAGTTGTTGATGTAGTATTATTAGGAGTAAAATTAGTAATACTAAAAATAGATGATATAGTGAAGAGGATGGGCAAACAAAGAAGATGATGGAAATCAGAAACACATTCTCTTCCACCCTTCTCTTCTTCCCTTCATCCTTCATCCTTCCATCGCATCTGCCTCACCTTGAGCTGGAAGGCAATGGCAAAGCTCCCAGGTGAACACATCACTGACGGTCCCCACTTCACCCAACTGTAGTTCCCTTCTGTGGTGCCAGGAATCAGCTTGTTCACTACCACTGCTGCAAACGACCACACCCACCACCACCACAACAAGAGTCATTACTGAAAGCACTATGAGCACAGCCCAACGCCACTCCTAACTGTATGCTACCTCTACCCACCAATTTGCATTTATGAAGGAAGAAATTCATATGGAAAGTATCTCTACAAAGGGATTATAAAGTTTTTTAAACATGTTTTGTTATACTTTGGAGGAGTGAAAAAAATAAAAAGGAATCTAAGTGAATTAGTAAGAAAAGCAAATGGCTATGGTTGAGTTACGCTGCGTATATATAATAGAATGAAACTGTCTCTTTTTACTAAATCCAAAAGAAACCAATGTATGGGTTGAATATCATTTGATACTAAAGCGATAAGTACTTAGGTCATCTGATAAGCAAGTGATTATAACTACAGACCATCTGGACCTTAGAATTTTTCATCATGGAGTCAGTTAAGAGTCATACAATTTAATCTCCAACAATCTTAGGGAATCCATTCATACCAAGACTTGTCTACGCACTCGATACTTGCACACACACACACACACACACACACACACACACACACACACACACACACACACACACACACACACACACACACACACACACACACACACACACACACACACAAACACACACAGACACACCCACACCTACACAGACACACCCACACCTACACACACACACACAGACACACACACACACAGACACACACACACACACACACACACACACACACACACACACACACACACACACACACACACACACACACACACACATTCACGTATGCATTACTGACGATCACGAGTCCAGCGCGTGATCCTCCTGATCATGGTGAATAACACACGCACGGACGCACGAACACAACAAAAGTTAAAGGGAGACATTCAAGATACGGTCCAGAAGAGTTATACAAGTTAGCAGCAAAGTGTGATATTTCAGAAATGTTGACAACCAATGATTGATACAAGTTGCATGTGTCTGACTAAGCAGGTATGTACACATCTGAGTTTTTATGACAACAGTAAATTTAACATAAATGCACTCACATACATGAACGTGACTTCATCTTAAGTGATTAATGAGAAGCATTCTCATGGAGCTTTTTCTGCTTAATCCAGGTATGGAGGGAAATGAAACTACTGTGTATTCGATAATTAGTGCCGTATTCTTAAGCCAAACATATGTGCCGACACACCCTACACATCCCAAAGGGATATTCTTAAACGCCACCTCTGGGACCATGATTCCGACAAAAACAACAAATTGTCGGAAGATTTGTCGGGTACGTCACCCCTTGTCACACATTTTTCGTTGTGTATATTTCATGCTTTTATTGTATGTTCACTTTGTTTTGGAGATCATTGAATGTTCACAACGATCTTACAACCCTCCTAAAAGAGTATAAAAGCACGTTTAATGAAATAGATCGGTGCATATGCATTAAAATAAGTTAATAACCCACGAGGAGAGACTTGTCTTCTTTCAGCAGATGTGTGAGAGCACAGATACTGGGTGACTCTCAACCCAAGTCTAAGTCCCAGTCCTTCACTGTCCTACCAGCCATAGTTCCGTCCCCTCTTCACTCCCCTATAAACACCACTAGGTATTTGTATATACCAATATAATGCTCTTATTTTTGTGTTTTTACACCATTCTTTAATTCTGATAACAGATACAAGTGTCATTGATACTAACTCCTTCTCGCACAACCAGTGCTGCCATTTCCGACATAAATAAAGGTTTAAGAATATGCAAACATGAGAACATTAGAAATGGGGAGACTGCAAGAGGACAGTTAATGACCTACACGAGGCAGCTTCTTGTCCCCCACCCTTAGAATAATCCAATATTTTGCCATCCCACCTGTCATCCTATCCATACTCTGATCCAACCGTCTTTTAAAGCTACCTATTGACTCAGCACTTACTACGTGTCTAACAAGCCTGTTCCAATCATTCACCACTCTATTAGTGAACCAATATCTAACTATGTCTGTCCTGAATCTAAGTTTTTCTAGCTTGTACCCATTTCCACGTGTCCTATCCTGACTACTAAATTCTAAAACCTGATCAATGTTTCCCTTATTAATTCCTTTTACCCATTTGAAAACCTCAATCATATCCCCTCTTGCCCTCCTTCTCTCCAGGGAGTGGAGATTAAGACGTTTTAATCTATCTTTGTAGGGTAAATTTCTCAGCCCCTGAATCATCTTGGTAATTTTTCTCTGGACTGCCTACAAGGAGCCTATACCCTTCCTGTAATAAGGGGACCAAAATTGAGCTGCATAATCTAGGTCTAAATAGCGCTTAATATAATCTCAGAATGACCTCAGAACTCCTATTTGTCACACACCTACTAATAAATCCCAGTATCTTGTTGGTCCTATTTCTAGCTATAATACACTGTTTTCTGGGCGCAAGTCACTGCTTATTTGAACGCCTAAGTCCCACACACTATATGACCTTCCTAAGGTATTGTTATTTAATGTGTAGTATACAGGCCTATTACCTTTATCTACGCTCATAATGCTACACTAATTAACATTAAACTGCATCTGCCATTTCTCTGACCACTCGTACAGCCTATTTAAGTCATCCTGCAGCATCCTAGCATCATCTAAATTCTTTACCGGTCTTCCTATCTTTGTGTCATCAGCAAATTTACTGATATTCTATTAATTGCCCTTGCAATGAAAGCTTCTAACATCTTGCTTACCTGATGTTAAACTGATTGGACGGTAGTTACTACTTTCTGCGACAACACGACATTATCGTGGATGGGGACAGTAGTTGTCGTTGTAGTTTCCATGAGGTATAAGAATACGGCCCTTAACCCGTAACGTGCGGCTGTGGGTGAGACGATGCGTCTCTCAGTGCAGCTAAAAACGCCAAAAATCTCTCTATGGCAAAACGAAATAAAAATTACATCATCGCATTAGTTTCATAAATGTGCAGCCAACAGTGAACTTATCTTTGGCTTCAATATTGTAGTTATCCGGTGATTTGTATAATTCAATAAAGAAGCTGGCGAGATTTGGTAGTTTGACTTGAGAGAAAACGAAGCGGTTTGAAGGTACACTAATATATATATATATATATATATATATATATATATATATATATATATATATATATATATATATATATATATATATATATATATATATATATATATTTAAACTTCCTCGATAAATCAAATTTTTGGTGAATATTCAGATGATGTTTTGTGTGAAAATTATTCTAGCGGTTATATTATATAC
>JAXIVD010011038.1:10000-12115 GCA_036785275.1 Cancer borealis
CCCCTTCCCCTTCCCCTTCCCGGCACCCCTCATTCCCCTCCCTGGCTGTCCCTTCCACTGATTATATTACATTACCTTCGCCCCTGCACTGAATGCGCCCCTGATCCCCGCCCCTCGCTGCCTTACCCTCCCATAGGCAAGACCATCTCACGTGAATCTTAATCTTCTCTTGTAGTTACCCTCCCCCTCTCCCTTCATTTCCTTCCTTCCTTCCTTCCTTCCTTGACTTCCTCCTTTCCACGGTGCAATTCTCCTGTCTTGTTAGTCTTCTCTCCCTTTCTCCCGTCAACCTCACTTCCTCCTTTCGTCGTGTCCCTCTCCCTCAGTAACTCTTCCTTTGTTTGATCACTCCCTTACCTCTTTGCTTCCCCTCGACGCTCCACCTCTTGACCTGGCGAGGCTCCCCTTTTTTATCGCGGATCCTTACATGTCCTTTCACTATCCCCTCGCACAAGCAACACGGCCATCCTCCTCCTCTTCCTCCTCTCCTCCTCCTCCTCCTCCTCTTCCTCCTCCTCCTCCTCCTCCTCCTCTTCCTCCTCCTCCTCCACCTTCTCCTCCGCCAGGCTGCCACAGGGCCCCGCAGCGTCACTAATTAAAGAGTCACACCGTCACTCTAGACCGCCTTGTGCAGCGACAGAGAGGCAGGTCATTGCAAGCTGCTCAGTCACGCCGCCTCCCGCCCCCGCCCCGCCCCCCTCATCCCCTCACTTCTTCACGAGGGTCTTTATCATAGCTCGAGGGTAATCTTGTCCCCCACCCCAACCCACACCCCTTCCCATCCTCCTCCTCCTCCTCCTCCTCCTCCTCCTCCTCCTCCTCCTCCTCCTCCTCCTCCTCTCTCTCTCTTCCCCTTGTTCTCTCTCCCCTACTCAGCTCCTCACACCCTCAGGAGGAGAGAGATACCCTTCCCTCCTCCATCATCCTCTCTCCCTACTATTCCTCCACACTGTAAGGGGTCTCCTGCGGCACTCAACGAGGAGGGGGACGCTCTATCACTCCTCCTCCTCCTCCTCCTCCTCCTCCTCCTCCTCCTCCTCCTCCTCCTCCTCCTCCTCTTTCCTCCCTCCTACTTCTCCTCTCCCTCTTCCTCTCCCCGTAGAGCAGCAGGTTGAGAGAGCCTCTTCACCAACTTTGGCGGAGTTAACCTTTGGGGGCGAGGTGTGGGGGGGACACGAGCCTGCTGAGTTAGGAGAAATATACGGGGGCGAGAAGGCCAAGTTAAAGGGAAGGGAGGCTCTAGAAGTTACACGGAGGGGAGGAGGAGGAGGAGTAGTAGTAGTAGGAGAAGGAGGAGGAGGAGGAGGAGGAGGAGGAGGAGGAGGAGGAGGAGGAGGAGGAGGAGGAGGAGGAGGTGAGTGGGTGGTAGTGGTGGAGGAAAAGGAAAGGGAATGAGAAGTAGAGAAGGTGTATAGGGAGGAAGAGGAATTGGAGGAGAGACAAAGAGGAAGATGAAAGAAAAATAAAGGTAATGAACACGGAAAAAAGAGAGGAATGAGATGGATGAAGAAAAACAAAACAAAAAAGAAAAAGGGGGAGGAGGAGGATTGGGTGGTGGAGGAAGAAGTAAAAGTCGTGTGGGTAGTGAGGGAGAAGGGAGGAGAGGAGGAGGAGGAGGAGGAGGAGGAGGAGGAGGAGGAGGAGGAGGAGGAGGTAAGTGTGTTGTTACCGTGACATGCAAATTAAGAAGTGAAGTGAAGTCTGGTTAGTTACAACAGAGTGACGAGAACAAAAAATAACGTCAGAATTAAATTAACTTGAAGACCAGAAATGATACACCAAGGGAAGGAAAGGACGTGAGGGGAAGGAGACTGCTTCTCTCCCCTATCATTTACTCCCCTCCCCTTACTTGCCTTTCCTTCTCTCTCCTCCTTTGCCTCCCTTCCTCCTGCTTATAGCTCCTCTTCACTGCAGCCATTTGCACCTCACACACACACACGCACACGCACACGCACACACACGCACACGCACACGCACACGCAACACACACCACACACACACACACACACACACTTTAGTTATTCCCTTACCATTCTTGCATACTTCCTTCCTCTCCCTTTCCTTATCCATAAAGTCCATGGTTACATCCTCCTTCTCCTTCTCCTTCTCCTTCTC
>JAXIVD010011039.1:0-5000 GCA_036785275.1 Cancer borealis
GGAAGTGGAATCAAGAGAGAGAATCTGGAGGGATGAGACAAGAATGCAAGAAAATAGCAAATTAAAGAAGAGGAAATGAAGACAAGTGAATAAAGACGTGAATGAAAATTGAGGAAAATATATATATGTAGAAAGATAAAAACAGGAAATGTCTAAGATAGAGAGTAAGATGATGGAAGTTATTTTGTAATGTATTTTAAGTGTTAAGTAGGAAGTTACGAGCAAGAGAGACACTGAAGCACTGACTGGTGAGAGCAAGTAGGGAGAGGAAGACGAAGACGAAGACGGGATAAAAAGACGTTTTAGCTTCCTTGCAACAGGCGATACCACCACCACCACCACCACCACCACCACTGCAACCATCACCACCACCAGCACCACCCCCACCGCCACCACCACTGCAACCACAACCACCGCCACTATATATACCAGTACCACCACCACCCTAGCGTGACCCACACATCCACTTCCTTCACCACAACTATTCATGATTACGACCACAGCCACCACCACCCCTACCACCACCACCACCACTACCACTACCACCACCACTACCACTGCTACCACTATGATAGCAAGAATTTTAATATGAATCTTGTTACGAAATAGGTTCAAATAACAAAGTCACTAACAACTACTACTACTACTACTACTACTACTACTACTACTACTACTACTACTACTACTACTACTACTACTACTACTACTTGATAAATAGTATGATGATGATGGTGGTGATGATAAAAATAATAATAATAATGATGATAATGATAGAAAAAAAAAATATATGAGAATAATTATAATAATAACAATGATAATAATGATATTATTAATAATAATGATAACAATAATAACAATGATGATGATAATGCTGATGATAATTATGATAATGATGATGATAATAATGATAATAATGATAATCGTGATAATAATAATGATAATAATGATATTAATAAGGAAAAAGAAAGCTAACAACAAGAGATCAAAATAATAAAACAATAACAACAACAACTACAACACTCATTCCCCTTCACAACACAATACACTACTCTCTCTCTCTCTCTCTCTCTCTCTCTCTCTCTCTCTCTCTCTCTCTCTCTCTCTCTCTCTCTCTCTCTCTCTCTCTCTCTCTCTCTCTCTTTCTCTCTCTCATTCTCATACCGTGACTAATTCCGTATCACAGGAAATATCAAATCAGCTTTTCTTCATAATATTATCGACCTCCAAATTTTCCTTCCCATATTATCATTCCCACGAGGTGTTCCTTTCCTCATTTATCTGTTCGGCTTATCCGGTCTCAAGGCGAGGGACGGAGTGGGTGGATGAGTGGAGGGTGGAGCTCGTGTAAGGATAGGATAGGAGGGTAATGGATAGGAGGGATGGAGGTAAATAAGGCTTAGGATGGAAAGTGGAGGTGTACGGTAGAGGGTGGAAGAGAGTGGAGGGATAGATAGATAGAGAAATAGAGAGAGAAAGTAAACTAGGCCATTTCGTTTTTGCTTTCTTTCTTTCTTTCATTTTTTTTGTAGTTCAGTGTGGTCTATTCTAATATTCCTGTTACAAATGGTGACCCCGAACTCTGGCGTTATGTAGGCTCGACACTGTGTTAGTCTGTTTGTCTATGTACCCAATTAACTCTCTCTCTCTCTCTCTCTCTCTCTCTCTCTCTCTCTCTCTCTCTCTCTCTCTCTCTCTCTCTCTCTCTCTCTCTCTCTCTCTCTCTCTCTCTAACACCCCCTTCCCTATCCTTTACTCAAATCTCCCTCCATCCCCCCTCCAGCCTCCACCTCTCTCCCTTCTCATTCCCGTGCACATCCCTCCCCCCTCCCCCTTCATTGGACAAAAACACTCATTCTGGCCAATTTGATGAAACTCCCACGCCAGACTGAGCCCAAATCGCAAATTGCCAACCTTCCTAAACTTTAATTACTTTTGGTAATTCTGGAAAACGTGTGATCGGATTTCGGAACTGTGAGGGAAGGGAGGGTGGGACGGAGGGAGCATTGGAAGTGAGGGGAGGAGGAGGGAGGCTGAAGAGAGAGGAGAGGAGGGAGGCTGAGAGAGACTGGTGAGGGAAGGAGGGAGGGAAGGAGAGAGGAGAAGGAGGGTTTGAGGGATTTGAATGAAAGGAAAAATAGGGAGGGGAGTGTGAGAGGGAGACGATGGATGGATGGATGGATGGATAGATATATGGATAAATATATATATATATATATATATATATATATATATATATATATATATATATATATATATATATATATATATATATATACAGTATTATATATATATATATATATATATATATATATATATATATATATATATATATATATATATATATATATACATAGAGAGAGAGAGAGGATAGATAGATAGATAGATAGATAGATAGATAGATAACTAGATAGATGGATCGATAAATAAACAAATAAGTAGATGGATAGATAGATAGATGAATGGAGAGAGACAGAGAGAGAGAGAGAGAGAGAGAGAGAGAGAGAGAGAGAGAGAGAGAGAGAGAGAGAGAGAGAGAGAGAGAGAGAGAGAACATGTGTGTGTAGAGAGAAAGGAGATATATAGGTATATCGAGAGAGAACAGGAGGGAGGGTTAGAGAGAGAGAAAGAGTGAGAGAGAGAGAGCCAGAGAGCGGAGGGGACAGCTGAATAGGAACAAGAAAGAGAGATACGGCGGCAGGGACATGGAGGTGAGAGAGAGAGAATGAGGGACGGAATGAGGAAGTGAAAGAGGGATGATATGACGGTAGGAAGAGAGCGATTAGAAAGGGGGAGAGAGAAGTAGCTGGAGGATAAACGGATGGAAGGTACAATACAACAATAAAGAGAGAGAGAGAGAGAGAGAGAGAGAGAGAGAGAGAGAGAGAGAGAGAGAGAGAGAGAGAGAGAGAGAGAGAGAGAGAGAGAGAGAGAGAGAGAGAGAGAGAGAGAGAGTATACGTATAGAATAAAAGGGAAAAAGAGATGGAACTTATGGTAAAATGTAAGGCAGCAAAAATTTAAGTCTACCATGCATGGCAAAGACGGAATACATAGAAAACGGAGTGTAGGAAATGTGGATGAATGGAAAAAGATGGGGTGGGAGGAGATACAAAGCGAAGAGAGGAAGAAAATAACAAATAAGAAAGGGAGATGAGAGAGAGAATAGCAATGAAAAAATTACTGAAGCAGGAGACCAGTTAAGTCTCACGTGACGACTGGAAGGGAAAGGACTAGACACTTGGAGGAGGGAGGGAAGGAGGGAAGGACAGAGAGAGAAAAGGAATAAAGTGAGGGGAATAAAGAGTGAGGGAAAGGGAGAGAAACGGAGGCATAGGGGAGACAATAGGGTAGGGGAGAGTATGGGTGTATGGGAGAGGAAGGAGAAGGGAGGGAGGAAGGAAGGGGCTTTTAATGATGAAGGTGCGCCAGCCGGGGAATTTCGAACGAAGGAAAAACTTGTTGTTCAAAGTTAGATTAATTGTGGACCTGTCGAAAGGTAGCGGCGGCGGGTAGGATGAGGAATGCTGGTGTGCCGCGAGGTGAGGGTGTGAGTGTGTGCTCCTGTGTCGGGAGGAAGCAATGCTGTGAAGGAGACTGTGTGGCGACAACAAAAAGTCACCGTTAAAAAGAAGACAAAAAATATGCAAGTTAAGTAGGAAGTAGGAGAAAAATGTGTGAAGGAGAGTAAGTGATCCTTTGAAGGAAAATGTGTTGTGTTGTGAGAGGTGAACGTCATTGTTTATAGTTAAGCATGAAGGCAGTGCACGCCGTTACACTGTAGGTGCCTCAGGTCCAGGATGCTTATAATGGTCACTTTTTAAGGCCCACGTTAGCCCGTCCCGGATACTCCACCTGACCGAAGTAGAAACAAAAAACACGATGCAAGGGTAACACTTACGTCATTCTAGATCACTCGACGGAACATGAAACTATACATTGTTCAGAAGTTAAAGGAATAAAGCGAAGAAGTGAAAGTGAAATGCTATGAGTAATTGAAAAAATCTTGCTTAGACAATTCAAAACTCTAATGTTACTGTACAACATGATATACAAATGTGAGAAAATATGTGAAGGAAAATTTACTATGAATCAGAAAAAACACCGAGACCCAGCAAAAAAAAAAAGTTACTGGGAGGAACGAAAAAGAAAAAGAAAACACATTGCTGTCAAAAGTGAAACAAACATTGCTGTAACGCTGAGCCAAAGAGACGATGCTGTGTACACAAAATAGAAATAAAAAACTATACAAAAAGCAAAACTGACGTTACAGAGCGGAGAACCATCCATGTGCAAAGGAAAGTAAAAGTTAGCAAGAACAGAGGAGCGGTGATGCATCGAGGAAGAGGAGAGAAGAAAGGTGTGTTCGCCAAGAGGAAGTCATGTATCAAGATTACCAGCGGTGTGTCAAGAGGGAATGTTCACGTCAAGATGCCAATCACACAGCGAGGGAGGTCGGTGACTCCTTGCTCGCTATGCACCCACCCTCCCTCATGCCTGCCTGCCTGAGTCCCTCCCTCCATCTATGCTTCCTCCCTCACTTGCTTCATTTATATTTACCTTCTGTCTGTCTGCTTTTTTTTCTTAATTTCTTCCAATACGTCGTCCTTGTCTATCTACATATCTATCTAGCTATCCATTGAGATATCTATTTATTTACCTATCTAACTCTCTATCTAACCATCTGATTTTCATCTACTCATCTACTTACCAATATGAAAGAGAGAGAGAGAGAGAGAGAGAGAGAGAGAGAGAGAGAGAGAGAGAGAGAGAGAGAGAGAGAGAGAGAGAGAGAGAGAGAGAGAGAGAGAGAGAGAGAGAGAGAGAGAGAGAGAGAGAGAGAGAGAGAGCGCATTTTAAAATCCCCTAAGAATTAACATCATTAAGACGAATGTATAAATGACGAATTACCACACATCATCATTACACAAAAGAGTCATCAAGATAGGAGCTGAATACACGCAAAAGGAGAGAAAGAGAGAGAGACGCTCACTCACTCACTAA
>JAXIVD010011040.1:0-12112 GCA_036785275.1 Cancer borealis
CTGTGAAGGTAAGGAAAACTATTTTATGTTGTGTGTTCGTCTCTAGTGACATGTGGTGAGTCTATATCTTGTTTTTCCTTTGTCACGGAGACAGGACGAGGAAGGGTGTTGTGAAGCCTTAGTGGTAGCATCTTTTGTGTTGTATTGTGTAATATCAACCAATCAGCGAGCTTTCTCCCAAGGCGTCCTGTGACGTGAGCCACCACAGAGGATATAAATATTACCTCACTCTCTATGTCGGTCACCCTCAAAGAGACTTCTCGCACCTCGAGCCACCCCGTTGCACACCTGAAAGTAACATCTCGCCTTCAAGGCTGCTTGAGCTGCTCTGCTCCCTGTGCTACTTGGCTGCCACTTGCTGTTGTACTGATGCAATACACTACAGCTTGGTGCAGTTCACTGATATCGTATCTATCGGTGCACTGTACTCGGCAACGGTACTACGTATCAACAGCCTTGACTGACGATGCCTTGTCAACCAGCCCGCCAAACAACAGATAGTGCAACACCACTGCCCATTAGCTGGACCAGTCGTAGTACAAAGTCGAACACCGTGGGCAGTGCCACAAGAGGGCCCATTAGAATGGGTGGTTATAGGAGGCGACTGGTCTAGGGCAGCTCCTATAGAAATAGGCATGACCCTTACGGAAAAGTAGGTCTTGCAGTCTTCGACGCCTTTTAGGAGGTCGGACTACAAAAGAATTCTGTTGTAGGTAGGAGACCAGTGATGCTGCTATTAGCTGTGTTTCTATTTCTGGAGTAGTGTTGTTTATGGGATTTTTTTTTTTGTGGGTAGTTGTGTTGTATGTCGGACCTCGGCCCCTTTTTAGGATTACATGAAAAATTACGCAAATTGAAGTAAAAGGATCAAACCGTCAAGATCCTAGACAAAAAAACATCCTGCTTGAAATACTGTCCAACAATGACATGTAACAAGACTCATCTTCCGTGTAGATGACGATCATGACTAACTAACGATCATGGCCAAGACAAACTCTATAACAGCACCATCAGCAAAGAACTACAAGATAAAGATTTAGCACCTGCAATTCCTCCTAGATTAAAAGCCAACAGATCAGTGATTGTCTTTGATGTAGACAATCTTATTTATGACAATGAAGAGGAAGAAATCATGAATGAAATAATAGATAAAAGTGAATGGGCAAATAGAGAAGTAGATTCATTGTTTAAATTCCCCAACTCCAAATTTATGAAAATAACATTTAAACAATCAACATTGGCTAAAAATCTCAGAGCAATGGAATCCTATTTTCTTTTATGAGTATACCAGCAAATAAAATAAAACAGGAAGTATTCCATAATATACAGACATGCTTTAGATGCTATGCCATGAAACAGCACTTCACCAATCAATATACCAAGCCTAAGGACTACAAATTATGTCAAGAGAGACACACTTGGAAAGATTGTGCATCAATTACAAAGAAATGTCAACTGTAATGGTGAATATAGATTTCTGGCAGCTAAATGCCCAACAGGAAAGAAATTATCCATAACAAAAGACAAGAAGTACAAAACCAAACTTACGGTCAAATTTTAAAACAGAACGCAACAACAAGCAACACAAATACGTTAGATAGAGACAAATACTAAAATATTTATATGTATAACACACGCTCATTTCGTTAATAGTGCAGAGCCTGGTTCTTATGAAAAAGAACTAAACAAAATTCTTACATAAAATTATTTACATAAAGGTCCCAAGCAACCCCCCATCAGCGAAAATGTTTGACATTATGGGAAAAAACAAGAGAGAAAAAAACATATTTAGAAGGCGGGGAGGCGGTGATACAGTGGCTCTGGTATGCGAGCCTAGGTTCCCTGGTTCAAATCCCCGTTATACGCTGATCACTTTTCATTCTTTGATATCACCGCTGAGTAGCCAAAGACTACACAAATTGCTGCCATACTGTCCTCAAACGGGATTAACACTGTTTATATGTGTCTGAGGCTGTAGCAGTGATTAGGCTCGCACGTTCTCAACATATTCACGAGAAAACATAAACATTTGAGGCGTCACTATAAAAATCTGATAACCTACGCCAAATAACAGGCGAGGCAAGTCCATCTGTGGCTCAATAAGCCTATTGGCCCAATGATTAATGATATAAAGAAAAAAGTAGAACAAACACAAAAAGTCACTGTAGAGCTCAAAAAGAGTAAAAATAAATATCACTAACCCGACTGAAATAGGCCTAATGATCTACACTTCAACAAGCACTGGATGGCCTAAAACTATCTTAACAGAAAACATTCGAGTAAAAATTATAGAAAATTAAAATACAAATCCACTTATACAGATAAGCTACATGAAATAGGAAATAATTCAACTCATAAAAGTTGAGTTTATTGAACGTGTCGACTGTTGGTCAATACTGAAGAAATGCCAGTTCAGACAACTTAAATCAGGGTTCATTACTGAAAGGACACCACCATTAAAGACGGACAAAGAGGGGCAAGGTGGCCCCATCCTCAATTAATATCAGTATGAAAAAGATAGAGCGAGAGAGTGTGAATGTTGAGTATGTCCTCCCCACGTAAAAGGTTGAGGCAGCGGCAGGCAAAGATAGCGACAGAGGTAAATGCAGCGGCAGAAGCAGAGACCAAAACAGAAGCAGAGGCAGAAGCATAGGTGGAGGCAGAGGCAGAGCCAAAGACATGCAAGTAGAGTCACGATAGCAGAAGCAGCTGAATCAGTGGCAGATGCAGAGGGAGAGGCAGAGCCAGAGGTACGCATGTAGAGGCACGAAGGCAAAGGCAGTGAAGGAGGCAGTTGCAGAGAAAAGAAGGTAGAGGCAGATGCAGAGGCAAAGGCAAAGCTAGAGTTAAACAAGTAAAGGCAGAGGAAGAAGCAGAAGCACAGAAACGCAGGTAGAGGCTGTTGGAGTGGAACACAGGTAGAGGTAGAAGCAGAAGCAAAGGCAGAAACAGAGACGGAGAGATGCAGATAGAGAAAGAGAGAGATACAGAAGTATCAGAGGCAGAGAAAGAGGAACGCAGGTAGAGGCAAAGGCAGAAATAGAGTTAGAGTTAGAGCAGAGGAAGAGACCAAAGCAGAAGCAGAGGCAAGAACACGCAGGTAAAGCAGAAGCAGAAGCAGAGGCAGAGGCATGCAGGTAAAACAAAGGAAAAATCAGAAACAGAGGCAGAGGCAAAGGCAGAGGCAAAGGCAGAGGCATGCAGGTAAAGCAAAGTCAAAGCCAGAGGCAGAGGCAGAGGTAGCGGCACTAGCAAAGGTAGAGGTAGAGGCAGAGACAGAGACACGCAGGCAGAGGCAAAAGTAAAGCAAAAACAGAGGCAAACACAGAAGCAGAGACATAAAGAAAGGTAGAGGCAGAAGAAGAGACATGCAGGCAGAGACAGAGGCAGAAGCAGAGACATGCAGGCAGAGGCAGAGGGAGAGGTAGAAGCAGAGGCAGAGGCATAGACATGAAGCCAGAGGCAGAGGCAGAGGCAGAGATATGTACGAAAAGGCAGAGACATGTAGGCAAAGGCAAGGCAGAGGCAGAGACATAAAGGCAGAAGCAGAGACAGAGGCTAAGGCAAAGGCACAGGTTCGCATGTAGAAACAGGGGCAGATGCAGTGGTATGCAAGATAAGGCAAATGCAAAGGCACGCAGGTAGAGAAAGAGGCAAAGGCATACTAGTAGAGACAAAGAAAAAAGCAGAAGCATAGGCAGAGGCAGAGACCGGCAGAGGAAGAGGAAGAATAGCAGGATCGCAGGTTAAAGCAAAGGCAGCTACAGAGGTAGAGGTAGAGACATGAAGGTAGAGGCAGAGGCAGACGCAAAGGCAGAGACATGCAGGCAGAGGCAGAGGAAGAGCCAAGGACATAGGCAGAGATGTGCAGACAGAGGCAGATGCAGAGGCAGAAGCAGAGGCATAGGCAGAGACATACAGACAGAGGCAGATGCAGAGATATGCAGGCAGAGGCAGAGGCTGAAGCAGAGGCAGATACAAAGGCAGAGGCAGAGATATCCAGGCAAAGGCAGAGGCAGAATCAAAGACTTGTAGGCAGAGGCTGAAGCAGAGGCAGATACATGCAGGCAGAGACAGAGGCAGAGGCAGAGACAGAGGCAAAAGCAGAGGCAGAGGCAAAGACATGCAGCCAGAGACAGAGGCAGAGGAAGAAACAGTGGCAGAAACAGTGGCAGAAACAGTGGCAGAAATACGCAAGCAGTAGCAGAGGCAGAGGCAGAAGCAGAGGCAGAAAGACTCAGGCAGAGATAGAGGCAGAGGCTGATGAAAATACAGAGGCAGTGGCAGAGACATGCAGCAGAGGCAGAGGCAGAAGCAGAGGCAGAAACACGCAGCCAGAGGCAGAGGCAAAGACATGCAGGCAGAGGCAGAAACAGAGATATGCAGGTAGAGGCAGAGGCAGACGCAAAGGCGGAGGCAGAGGCAAATGCAGAGACAGAAGCAGAGGCAGAGGAAGAGACATGAAAGCAGAGGCAGAGACAGAGACATGCAGGCAGAGGCAGAGGTAGAGGCAGAGACATGCAGGCAGAGGCAGAGTCAGAAGCAAAGGCAGAGGCAGAGGCTGAATCAGAGGCAGAGGCAGGGGCAGAGGCAGAGGATGAGGATAAGGCAGATGTAAAGGCAGGGGCAGAGACATGTAGGCAGAGGCAGAGGCAGAGTCAGAGACATACAGGCAGAGGAAAAGGCAGACATACAGGCAAAGGCAGAGGCAGAAGCAAAGACATGCAGGCAAAGGCAGAGGCAGAGGCAGAGACAGAAACATGCAGGCAGAGGCAGAGGAAAAGACATGCAGGCAGAGACACAGGCAGAGGTAGAAGCAGAGACATGCAAGCAGAGGCAGAGGCAGAGATAGAGTAAGAGACATGCAGGCAGAGGCAATGACAGAAGCAGAGGCAGAGACATGCAGGCAGATGTAAAGGCAGAAGCAGAAACACGCCGGCAGAGGCAGAGACATCCAGGCAGAGGTTGAGGCAGAGGCAGAAGCAGCGACATGCAGACAGAGGAAGTGACATGCAGGCAGAGGCAAAGGCGGAAGCAAAGGCAGAGGCAGAGGCAAAGGCAAAGGCAGAGGCAGAGGCAGAGACAGAGGCTGAAGCAGAGGCAGAGTCAAAAGCAGAGGCAGAGGCAGAGACATGAAGGCAAAGGCAATGGCAGAGGCAGATACTTGCAGGCAGAGGCTGAGTCAGAGACATGCAGGCAGAGGCAGAGACATGCAAGTAGAGGCAGAAGCAGAAGCAAAAATAGAGGCAGAGGTACAGGCAGAGACATGCAGGCAGAGGAAGAGGCAAAGAGCCAAGACATGCAGACAGAGGCAGAGGCAGAGACATGCAGGCAGAGGCAGAGGCAGAAGCAAAGGCAGAGGCTGAAGCAAAAGCAGAGGCAGAGAATTTCAGGCAGAGTCAAAGGCAGAGCCATGCAGACAGACGCAAAGGCAGGGGCAGAAACATGTAGGCAGAGGCAGAGGCATAGGCAGAGACATGCAGGCAGAGGTAGAGACATGCAGGCAAAGGCAGAGGAAGAAGCAGAGGCAGAGACAAGCAGGCAGTGGCAGAGGCATAGTAATGCAGGCAGAGGCAGAGGCAGAGACAGAGACATACAGGTAGAGGTAAAGACATATAGGCTGAAGCAGAAGCAAAGGTTGAGGCTAAGGCAAAGATGCTAAGGCAGAGACTGAGAAACGCAGGCAAAGGCAAAGGCAGAGGAAGAGTCAGAGGTGGGACAGAGACATGCAGGCAGAGGCAGAGACAGAGACAAGCAGGCAAAAAAAGAGGCAGAGACATGGAAGCTAACGCAGAGGCAGAGGCAGAGACATGCAGGCAGACGCAAAGGCAGAGGCAGAGACATACAGGCTGAAGCAGAGACATGCAGGCAGACGCAGAGACAGAGAGATGTAGGCAGAGGCAGAGGAAGAGACATGCAGGCATAGGCAGAGGCAGAGACATGCAGGCAGAGGCAGAGGCAAAGGCAAAGGTAGAGACACAGGATGAAGCAGAGGCAGAGACAAAGGCAGAAACATGCAGGCAAAGGCAGAGACTTGTAGGCAGAGGCTGAGGCAGAGGCAGAGACATGCAGGCAGAAGCAGAGACATGTAGGCAGAGGCAGAGGCAGAGGCAGAGGCAGAGGCAGAGACAGAGGCAGAGGCGGAGACATGCAGGCAGAGCCAGAGACAGAGTCAAAGATTTGCAGGCAGAGTTTGTGGCAGAGGAAGAGACATGCAGGCAGAGGCAAAGACTTGCAGGCAGAAACAATGTCAGAGGCAGAGGCATAGATATGCCGGCAGATGAAGAGGCAGAGACTAAGGCAAAGGCAGAGGCAAAGGCAGAGGCAGAGGCAGAGGGAGAGGCAGAGGCAGAGGCAGAGACACGCAGGCAAAGGCAAAGGCAAAGGCAGAAACACGCAGGCAAAAGCGAAGGCAGAGGAAGAAGTACAGGCAGAGACATGCAGGCAGAGGCAGAGGCAGAAGCAGAGCTAGAGGCAGAGGCAGAGGCAAAGACAGAGGCAGAAGCAAACCCATGCAGGCAGAGACAGAGGCAGAGGCAGAGGCATAGACATAAACAGTAACAGTGACAGAAACACACAGGCAGAGGCAAAGATAGAAGCAGAGTCAGAGACATGCAGGTGGATGTAGAGGCAGAGACACGCAGGCAGAGGCAAAGTCTGAGGCAGAGACATGCAGGCAGAGGCAGAGGCAGAGACACGCAGGCAGAGGTAGAAGCAGAGACATGCAGGAAGATGCAGAGGCAGAGACAGAGACACGCAGGCAGAGGCATAGGGAGAGACATGCAGGCAGAGACAGAGGCAGAGACATGCAGGCAGAGACAGAGGCATAGGCAGAGGCAGAAAAATGCAGGCAGAGGCTTAGGCATGCAAGCAAAGGCAGAGGCAGAGATAGGCAGGCAAAGACAGAGTCAGGGGCAAAGGCAGACGTAGAAGTAGAGACATGCAGGCAGATGCAGAGGCAGAGACAGAGTCACGCAGGCAGAGGCAGAGGCAGAGTCAGAGGCAGAGACATGCAGGCAGAGTCAGAGGCAGAAACATGTAGGCAGAGGCAGAAGCAGAGGCAGAAAAATGCAGGCAGAGGCAGAGCCAGAAGCAAAGGCAGGGGCAGAGGCATAGACATGCAAGCAAAGACAGAGGCAGAGACATGCAGTCAAAGGCAGAGTCAGGGGCAGAGGCAGAGACATGCAGCGAAAAGCAGAGGCAGAGACATGCAGGCAGAGACAGAAACATGCAGGCAGAGGCCGAGATATGCAGGCAGAGGCAGGCAGAGGCAGGCAGGCAAGCTAGGTAGAAGCAGAAGGTAAGGCAGGAGTAGAAGATGAAACAGAAGCAGATATAGAGGCTGTAGCAGAGATAGAGGCTAAAGCAGAGACAGAGGCAGAGGCAAAGTAAGAAACAGTGGCAGAAACAGTGGC
Source organism: Cancer borealis (assembly GCA_036785275.1). Lineage (NCBI taxonomy): Eukaryota > Metazoa > Arthropoda > Malacostraca > Decapoda > Cancridae > Cancer > Cancer borealis. The sequence goes on from JAXIVD010011040.1 coordinate 7,416, forward strand.
AGAAACACGCAAGACAGAAGCAGAGGCAGAGACATACAGGCAGAGGTTGAGACAGAGGCAGAGAAAGAGGCAGAGGCAGAGGCAGAGGCAGAGGCAAAGACATGCAAGCAGAATCAAACACAAAGACAGAGGCTGAATCAGAGATAGAGGCAAAGCCATAGGCAGAGACATTCAGGCAGAGGCAGAGGCAGAGGCAGAGGCAGAGACATGCAGGCAGAGGCAGAGGCAGAGGCAAAGCCAGGGGCAGAGACATTTAGGCAGAGGCAATGGCATAGACAGAGAAATGCAAGCAGAGGTAGAGGCTGAGAAATACAGGCAGTGCAGAGACATGCAAGCATAAGCAGGGGCAGAGGTAGAGGCTAAGGTAAATGCAGAGGTAGAGGCTAAGGTAAATGCAGAGGCAGAGACACGCAGGCAAAGACAAAGTCAGAGGCAGAGGTAGAGGTAGAGGCAGAGGCAGAAGCAGAGACAGAGACATGCAGAGAAAGTCAGAGGCAGAGGCAGAAGCAAAGGCAATGCTAGAGACAAAGACATGCAGGCAAAGGCAGAGGTGGAGACATGCAGGCAGAGGCAGAGACAGAGACAGAGACATGTAAGCAGAGGCAGAGACATGCAGGCAGAAGCAGAGGCAGAGGTAGAGGCTAAGGCAAAGGCAGAGGCAGAGAGACGCAGGTAAAAGCAAAGGAAAAGGTAGAGGCAGAGGCAGCGGTAGAAGCAGAGGCAGATACAGAGGCAGAGGTAAAGGCAGAGACATGCAGGTAGAGGCAGAGGAAGAGACATGCAGGATGAGGCAGAGGCAGAGACATGCAGACAGGGACAGCGGCTGAGGCAGAGACATGCAGGCAGAGGCAGAGGCAGAGACATGCAGAAAGAGGCAGAGGCGGAAGCAAAGATAGAGGCAAAGGCAGAGGCAGAGGCAGAGACATGCAGGCAGAGGCAGAGACATGCAGGAAGAGGCAGAGGCAGAAGCAAAGGCAGAGGCAGAGGAAGAGGCAGAGGCAGAGATATGCAGGCAGAGGCAGAGGCTAAGGCAATGGCAGAGCAATGGCAGAGGCAGAAGCAGAGACACGCAGGCAAAGGCAAAATCAGAGGCAGAGGTAGATGCAGAGGTAGAGATAGAGACAGAGGTAGGGGCAGAGGCAGAGGCAAAGGCAGAGGCAAAGATAGAGGCAGAGACATGCTGGCAGTGGCAGAGGCAGAGGCAAAGACAAAGCAGAGGCAGAGGCAAAGACATAGCAGAGGCAGAGGCAGAAGCAGAAACACGCCCGCAGAGGCAGAGGTAGAGATATGCATGCAGAGATAGAAGCATAGAAATACAGACAGAGGAAGAGACATGCAGGCAGAGACAGAGGCGGAAGCATAGGCAGAGGTAGAGGCAAAGCTAAAAGGCAGAGGCAGAGACAGAGGCTAAAGCAGATGCAGAGGCAGAGACATGAAGGCAAAGGCAATGGCAGAGGCTGATACTTGCAGGCAGAGGCTGAGGCAGAGGCAGAGGCAAAGGCAAAAGCAGAGGCAGAGACATGCAGGCAGAAGCAGAGGAAGAGACAGAGGTACAAACAGAGACATGCAGGCAGAGGCAGAGGCAAAGCTAAAGGCAGATGCATGCAAATAGAGGCAGTGGGAGAGACAGAAGCAGAGGAAGAAACATTGGAAAAAGCACGCAGGCAGAAGCAAAGGCAAAAACACGCAGGCAGAAGCAGAAACATGCAGGCAGAGGCAGAAGCAGAGACATGCAGGCAGAGGCAGCGGCAGAGACATGCAGGCAGAGGCAGAGGCAGAGACATGCAGGCTGAGGCAGCGGCAGAGACATGCAGGCAGTGGATGAGGCAGAAGCAAAGTCAGAGGCAGAGGCAGAGATATGCAGGAAATGAAGAGGCAGAGGCAGAGGCAGAGGCTAAGGCAAAGGCAGAGGCAAAGGCAGAGACACACAGGCAAAGGCAAAGGCAGAGGCAGAGACAAAGGCACAGGCAGAGATAGAGGCAGAGACAAATGCAAAGACAAAGCAGAGGTAGAAGCAGAAACACGCAGGCAGAGGCAGAGACATGCAGGCAGAGGCAGAGCAGAGACATGCATGCAGAGGCAGAAGCAGAGACATGCAGACAGAGCAAGAGACATGCAGACAGAGGCAGAGGAGAAAGCAAAGGCAGAGGCAAAAGCAAAGGCAGAGGCAGAGGCAGAGAAAGAGGCTAAAGCAGAAGCAGAGCCAAAGTCAGAGGCAGAGACATGAAAGCAAAGGCAATGGCAGAGGCAGAGGCAAAGGCAGAGGCAGAGGAAAAAGTAGAGGCAGAGGTACAAGCAGAGACATGCAGGCAGAGGCAGAGGGAGAGACAGACGCAGAAGCATAGACATAGGCAGAAACATTGGCAGAAGCACGCAGGCAGAAGTAAAGGCAGAGGCAGAGGCAGAGACAAGCAGGCAAAGGCAGAGTCAGATGCAGAGACAAAGGCAGAGACAGAGGCATGCAAGCAGAGGAAGAGGCAGAGGCAGAGACATGCAAGCAGAAGCAGAGGCAGAGGTAGAGGCTAATGCAAAGGCAGAGACATGCAGGCAAAGGAAGAGGCAGACGCAAAGACAGAGGTAGAGGCAAAGGCAGAGTTAGAGGCAGAGACATGCAGGTAGAGGCAGCAACAGAGAAAGAGGCAGAGGCAGAGACATGCAGGCAGAGGCAGAGGCGGAAGCAAAGGCAGAGGCAAATGCAGAGGCAGAAGCAGAAGCAGAAACTGAGGCTGAAGCAGAGGCAGAGACAAAGACAGAGAGATGCAGGCAAAGGCAGAGGCGGAGGCAGAGACATGAAGACAGTAGCAAAGGCAAAGACATGCAAGCAGAAGCAGAGGCAGAGACATGCAAGCAGATGCAGAGGTAGAAGCAAAGGCAGAGGCAGAGTCTGAATCAGAGGCAGAGGCAAAGTCAGAGGCAAAGACATTCACGCAGAGGCATAGTCAGAGACAGAGACATGCAGGCAGAGGTAGAGACTAAGGCAAAGGCAGAGGCAGAGGCAGAGACACGCAGGCAAAGGCAAAGGCAGAGGCAGAGGTAGAGGCAGAGATATGCAGGCAGAGGCAGAGGCAGAGACAGAGACATGCAAGCAAAGGCAGAGTCTAGGTAGAGACATGCAGGCAGAGGCAGAGGCAGAAGAAAAGCCAGGGAAATGCAGGCAAAGGCAGAGGCACAGACATGCAGGCAGAGGCAGAGGCAGAGGCATGCAAGCAGAGGTAAAGGCAGAGACAGACATACACAAGCAGAGGAAGAGGCAGAGGCAGATACATGCAGGCAGAAGCAGAGGCAGAGGTAGAGGCTAATGCAAAGACAGAGACACGCAGGCAAATGCAAAGACAGAGTTAGAGGCAGAGGCAGAGGCAGAGATAAAGGCAGAGACATGCAGGCAGAGGCAGAGGCGGAAGCAAAGGCAGAGGCAGAGACAAAGGCAGAGGCAGAGGCAGAGACAGAGGATAAAGCAGAGGCAGAATCAAAGGCAGAGGCAGAGACATGAAGGCAAAGGCAATGGCAGAGGCAGATACTTACGGCAGACGCTGAGGCAGAGACAAAGGAGTACAAAGGAAGAACAGACAGCAACAGTCCTACTGGACCTAACGAGGCTGTCTGTTTGCTACACTAATACTACTATAAGGCAGAGGCAGAGGCAAAAGTAGAGGCAGAGACATGCAGGCAGAGGCAGAGGCAGAGGTAAAGCTAAAGGCAGAGGCAGAAGCATGTAAATAGAGGTGGAGGGAGAGACAGAGGCAGAGGCATAGACATAGGCAGAAACATTGGCAGAAGCACGCAAGCAGAAGCAAAGGTAAAAACACGCAGGCAGAGGCAGAGGCAGAGGCAGAGATATGCAGGCAGAAGCAGAAGCAGAGGCTGAAACATGCAGGTAGAGTCAGAAGCAAAGAAAGAGGCAGAGGCAGAGATATGCAGGCAGACGCAGAGACATGAATGCAAAGGCAGAGGCAGAGACAGAGACATGCAGGCTGTCACTGCCCACTGGGGTGTCAGGTTCTTTTAAGCCGACCAAGAACAGAAGTGAAGTTAAAACACCAAGTAAACTTTTAACAATTTTAGTTAACACCTTGGTATTACAAATAAACACATAAATAAGTAACAGCTACCTTTTGGTAGGTAAGGACCATTAACAACCCCTCAACATACAACCATTCACTACCACGTACACACACCCACACATCCGCACCCCACGCATACACACGCACACACACACACACACACACACACACACACACACACACACACACACACACACACACACACACACACACACACACACACACACACACACACACACACACACACACACACACACACACACACACACACACACACACACACACACACACACACACACACACCGGTAAGCGTAAGCATACAGTAGCCAAGTACGAAGCACCTCAGCGAAACACTCCCCATCCAACACGGAGTATCACGGTGTCCAAACACGCACGTCGTAACTACATACACACCACACCACACCTACACCAGCACCGTCCGCGCAACAACACTGACCCAGCACACACACACACACACACACACACACACACACACACACACACACACACACACACACACACACACACACACACACACACACACTCTCACTCTCACTCTCACTCTCACTCTCACTCTCACTCTCACTCTCACTCTCACTCTCACTCTCTCACACTCTCACACTCTCACACTCTCAC
>JAXIVD010011041.1:0-2500 GCA_036785275.1 Cancer borealis
CTATCTCTCTCTCTACAAGTGTCTCTTTTTGTCCTTCTCCTTCTGTTCACTTTTTCCTTGGTTGGATGAGTGACATCTATCGACCTTTTCTCTCCTTAATTTGTTTTGTTGACGTTGTCCAGCCTTCACGTCCCCACCCACCCCACCAAAAAAAAGGAAAAAAGAAATAGCTACACACAAAACACATCACCACCAACACACACACACACACACACACACACACACACACACACACACACACACACACACACACACACACACAACACACACAACACACTTAAACACCACTATTGTAACACCAGCACACAGGGTCTTGCTACACCAGACATCACTACACCATTACTACACCAACACTCACAGCAATAGAGGGAGTGGCATGAGGGAAGCACAGTGTTGGGAGATCAGGGAGGAAGGGAGGGAGACCACTGGGAGATTAGATTAGGCAGTGAAGGGAGAAGGAAGAGGAGGAGGAGGAGGAGGAGGAGGAGGAGGAGGAGGAGGAGGAGGAGGAGGAGGAGGAGGAGGAGGAGGAGGAGGAGGAGGAGGAAGAGGAGGAGGAGGAGGAGGAGGACACTATTAGGAGATAAACGGATGAAAGGGTAACCAGTAGAACACAAGAAAAAAGGAAAATAATTAAGAGATAAAGGATGAAAAAAATAATTAGTTAAGTAAATGATACCAAGAGCCACAGACTAAAGCTTACATTCTCTCTCTCTCTCTCTCTCTCTCCTCCGCAGGGGTGGCCGCCGGAGGAACAGGAGGACCGCGCCTCACCGTCACGCCCCCCGCTAGAGTGGTCTTTGCCTCTGGGACGGGCGTGGTGCTGGCTTGTCTGGCGGAGGGGTCACCGCCTCCCACCGTCACCTGGACCACACGGGAAGGGCACCCATTGGCTCCCCACTCCCCCTACATGGACGTTCTCAATAATGGGTCTCTAGTTCTCAGACCGTTTTCTCCTGAGAGGTGAGTTTCATGTTTTCTTTATATTGTTTTACTATTTCAAACTCTTTTTCTTCTATATCTATTTGTGTTATTGTGTCTTGTTTACTTTTCTTATTTTCTTGATTGCTTTATAAGTTTTTTTTTCATTCTAACTCTATTTTTCTTTATCTTTTCTTTATTATTTTCTTTAAAAGATGAATGACTGCCACTACAAATTTCTTCCTTTTCCTTGTCTTTCTATTTTTCGATCCTTCAACATTCCTTTAATTCCATACAACCAACATGTAGGTAGTCTAGTATTTCCTATGAGTCTTTTCCACCACCACCACCACCACCACCACCACCACCACCACCACCACCACCACCACCACCACCACCACCACCACCACCACCACCACTACTCCCTCGACTCTTCTTTATTTAGACACAAATTGACTCAAATTCAGATTGACTTAAATTGACGTTTTTCCTTAGACCAATAGTTCCCAACGCGTGGCTGTGGCGTTTTGGGAAGAAAAGAAGAAGAAAAAGAATGAAAGAACAGACTTATTATTGATGATGGAATATTTTTTTTAACCATATATATTGTATTGACGTGTTTTTTTTTTAATTTCTTTTGTGTGATTTAATGTTCTTCATTCTGAGGTTGTATTAATGTTTTATTTCCATACTTATCTGGGAAAAAAAATACTGCGTTACCTGTAGAAAAGGGAAAAAAACACGACCTTACCTAAAGACGAGGGGAAAAAACACAACTTCACTTGAAAACGAGGGGAAAAAAAGAGCATATTTATTTTGTGCTGATCGAAAAGAAGCAATTTTTTCTATAGTACTTCGTGCATGTGTGTTTTGTATCCATTATGCTGATAACGATAAGATGTGAAAATTGTGATAGACGTGAATAGGCTGTAGAGTTTATCAAATTTTGGATCCTGGAGGAGGAGGAAGAAGAAGAAGAAGGTATTATAGGCGTACAATTATATTCTTTGCCATAAATTCGTACAACCTCTCAACTTTCCTCTTTCATGTAAGTGCAAAATAAAAAAGTAGATTCAGACAAAAGCTTGATCCTATGTAAAAAAAAAAAAAAAGTTTGTTCCTATGTATAAGGAATCTAATATCAATCAGCATTGTAAATAAAGTTGTAAAGTAAAGCCAGTAAATATTTTGTTGTGGTGTTCGTTTTCTATGCAACGTGTGGTGGAAAATGTAGCATCCGGGACTGTTTTGAATATGCATGAATCAAGGTATTTCTTTTTTTCATCGATAAATCATTCGCCGGAAGTTTGTTTGTTAATCTAAACGACAATGGGTACAAACACCAATAGTAAACGAGCCGCTGAACCCCTAAAACAGGCTTAAGTAATGTCATTTATTTGATTTCAAGTCCTGAATAATTTTTTTTCTCCTTTTTTTTGTGAGGAAAGAATTTACTGTTAATATGGATGTTATTATTGATACTACTACTACTACTACTACTACTACTACTACTACTACTACTACTACTACTACTACTACTACTATTAAAACTATAACTACATGCAACATTACTATAACC
>JAXIVD010011041.1:5000-12110 GCA_036785275.1 Cancer borealis
TGTGTGTGTGTGTGTGTGTGTGTGTGTGTGTGTGTGTGTGTGTGTGTGTGTGTGTGTGTGTGTGTGTGTGTGTGTGTGTGTGTGTGTGTGTGTGAATAGAATTTAAAATGAATAACAGGAAGGAAAGACTTAATTGAAACTCCTACTGGATCAAATGCATGAATTATGTAAATATTGCTTTAAGTTTGTGTGAAAGTTTTAATTGTCAGCAAGAGAGAGAGAGAGAGAGAGAGAGAGAGAGAGAGAGAGAGAGAGAGAGAGAGAGAGAGAGAGAGAGAGAGAGAGAGAGAGAGAGAGAGAGAGAGAGAGAGACCGATAACAGTTTCCAATGAACAATACATATTTCAGAGTTTAATTCCGATAGGGAAAGCTTCCACCCAATCACTGAGCCGCTGGGTGTATGGGTGAAGATGGGTGAAGGTGATGGGTGAAGGTGATGGGTGAGGGTGATGGGTGAATGGGTGGAGGTACTAAGAAATGGGTACTTAGTGATGGGTGGTAGCTTGATGACTGTAGGTAGTAGTGAAGGGTGTGTGTGTGTGGGGGCGGGGGGGCTGATGCTGGTTACCTATATTCTACACACACACACACACACACACACACACACACACACACACACACACACACACACACACACACACACACACACACACACACACATCCATTCACTAACCCCAACCAACAAATTTTTTTTTTACTCTTAAACCTTTTTTTTTCCTTTTTTTCCCCTTTTTTTTTATACATTTGTTTTTTTAATCAGAAATTCTGTTTGGACCAAAATAGTAACAGTGGGACATGGAACATCAGCCTTGCATTAGTTCACACACACACACACACACACACACACACACACACACACACACACACACACACACACACACACACACACACACACACACACACACAGAACGTAACATGCGAGGTGGATTGGCGTGATATGAACCCTATTATTAGAGAGAGAGAGAGAGAGAGAGAGAGAGAGAGAGAGAGAGAGAGAGAGAGAGAGAGAGAGAGAGAGAAAGAGAGAAAGAGAGAGAGAGAGAAAAAAAAAGAGAGAGAGAGAAAAAAAAAGACTACCATGGAAGGGAAACACAGAGAGTGGAAAGGACCAAAGCAGCATTAGGCACTGAGAAAGAGGAAGAGATTGAAAAGAGAAGAGGAGGAGAGAAGGAATGCGAAACAGACGAAGGGAATGGAAGGAGGGAAATATATGAGACACGTGGGAATGGGAGAGGAATAGATAGCCCCGAAAGAGAGAGAGAGAGAGAGAGAGAGAGAGAGAGAGAGAGAGAGAGAGAGAGAGAGAAAGAGAGAAAGAGAGAAAGAGAGACAGAGAGACAGAGACAGAGAGAGGTAATAATATCAGACTAATCAAGTAAATAAACGATAAATATAAACAATAATGAGTAAGTACGTAAATCAGTCTATAAACAGAGGAAGAGAAGGATATTAGATAAATGAAATGGAAGGGAGAATTAATGATGAAAATGATACGTAGACGAGAAATGGAGAATAAATAAGGATAAGTAAGGTGGGTGGAAGTCCTTGTCTCGCGTGTATTAATGTGTGTGTGTGTGTGTGTGTGTGTGTGTGTGTGTGTGTGTGTGTGTGGGTGTGGGTGTGGGTGTGGGTGGGTGTTACAGTGTCTTTAAGATGCTGAGATATTTGACCATATAAGTTTCTAAATAATGCTGTTTTAATTTCCATTTTTTCATTGCAATACAAACCATTCAATTACATCTAAACAATGTAACTTCAATTCAACACAAAGGCAAAAGCAATAGTGTTTATACGTGAACCAGAAGAAGTAGTGAATGGAGGTAAGGATGATGTATAAGGGATAGAGTAAAAAAAAGTGATAGAAAGAAGGAATATTAATAAGTACTGTTTGACTTGAGAAGACATGAAGCCTTGTCTTGTGTCGGCTTTCAGCTTAGCATCACAGACATACAGACATACAGACATACATACATACAGACAGACAGGCAGACAGGCAGCCTCTTCTTCTCTTCTCTTCTTCTTCTTCTTCTTTTTCTTCTTCTTCCCTTCAGTCCCTTCAGCCCTCTTTCCTCCTTCACTTTATCCTTCCTTCCTTCCTCCCTTACTTCCTTCTCATTCCCTCATCCCTCTCTCTCCTCTTTCGTTGTTTGATCTTCTATATCTTCCTCCTCCTCTTCTTTCTCCTTCTCCCCCTCCTCCTCCTCCTCCTCCTCCTCCTCTTCTTCCTCCTTCTCTCATTTCACTATCGTTCTTCTTCATCTAATTATTTCTCCGTTCTGACGTTTATTATTTCCTTTCGTTCATTTTTCTTTCTCTTTCGTTTATTTTATTTTTGCTTTCTTTATCATTTCTTTATTTTTCATTACACCTTTCTCTTCCTCCATTAATCTTTGACATCCTTCTTATAATTTCTTCCTTCTCTTTTTTATTCTTCTCTTTATCATTCTATCTTATGCATTTTTTTTTTTTACTTTATTCATCCTTAGTTTTTTTCGTCTTGGCAAAAAATAAAAGAATATGAGTAAATTTTTCTCAGTTTTATTTATTTATTTATTTGTTTTGTAATTTTCACCGAGATAATCATGTTCTTTTCTTTTCCTCTTTTTTCCCCTTTTCAAATATGTTTTCTGCAAAGCGTGTTCGTAAAATCAGATCCTATTCTCATATTTCTTGTTAGGATTTCTTTCTTTTTTTTCCTTTTTTATTTCTTTCTTTTATTTTTATTTCTATCCTCCAACTTCAACAATAAAACAACTCTATTTTCCCCCCACTGTGCGTGTCTCTTATTTCCCGTAAGAGATAGAATTAAACTTACTCACTTCTTTCCACACTTAAAATAGACTTTCTTTTAACAGTCTTTCCTACTTAAACTTTTCTTCTTATTTTCCTTAATTAGACTCACATTTTCCCTTCCCAATCTAAAAAAAAAAATCTATGGTAGTTACTTCGTCAGGTTAACACACATTTCTCTCCTTCTTCAGTAGTATGGCAGGACTTCACTGTACGGGCGGAAGGTGCGAGGGCGGTAGTGGGCGGGTCTGCTGTCCTACGCTGCCGTGTGCCCTCCCATCTCTCCGCCCACATCACCCCAACAGCCTGGGAGACGCCCACCCACACCATCTACCCATCCCTTGTACCAGGTAAGCTCAAACACCTGTCTTTATTAATTATTATCCCCACCTACACACACCTGTTGCATGCATGTGTCACCCCCAACACCTATGGCACACCTGTAATGTGTACACCCTACATACCCACACACATGTACGTTCAGGTAAGCTCACACACACACACACCTGTCATATTCCCACACTCGTAAAATCCTTCCACCATTCACTATTTCAAACCCAATGAAGTAAAAAAATATAAAAAGAGTGGAAAAATAAGATAAATGCGTCCCTCCTAAAAATAGAAATAAACTGGGCAACAGAAAACGATAAGTGAATTTGTGGCGGAATTAGAGGAAGGGAAAGAAAATGGGGGATGTGATGGAAAGAATCAGCGGGTGAGGGAGACAGGTGACGGGGGATGTGTCAGGTGATTGCCACAAATATTTCACAAAGTTTCGTTGCCCACCAGCACGAGGCGGGGAATGAAAACTTTAAACACTGTCCGCAATGCCAGTCAGCTGATTTCACTAACGCAATAGTGAATTAATTTTAAAACGTCCCGCTGACTATAGACAAGTTAGTGACAGGTGTTCAGTTAGGTTATTTTTTGTGGGAGTTTTGTTTTGGTTTTATATATATATATAACGAGTGGAGAATTGTAATGTGTGTGTGTGTGTGTGTGTGTGTGTGTGTGTGTGTGTGTGTGTGTGTGTGTGTGTGTGTGTGTGTGTGTGTGTGTGTGTGTGTATGTAAAGGAATGATACTACTACTACTACTACTACTAATAATAATAATAAGGAATAGACAGATATATTACCATTTAAAATTCAACTAGGAAAGAATAGCAGGAAGAAGAGGAGGAGGAGGAGGAGGAGAAGGAGGAGGAAGAGAAGAAGGAAGAGGAGGAGGAGAAGGAAGATGAACAAGAAGATGGAGAAATACACACAGTCACAAGTACTCAATATTCAACATGAGAGAGAATTTCAACCAGCGGGAGATACACCGAAGACAAGGAAACGAGAAACAAGGTGGGAGGGATGATTTGCGTGCTGGGGGAGGTGTGTGCGGGCGGGCGGGCGGGTGGACGGGGGTAAAGGGGGGAAGGGGGATGCGCTTCGTTTCTCATTGAATATGCAAATGTCTTTAATCCTTCAGCGCTAGGCTTCCGAGGCGGTGCTGTGAAACTTGGGAATTGTCGATTGTGTTATGCGTTTCTGTGTATGATGTTTAGGATTTGTCTGATGATCAACCAGGGAACATAGAGGCAGACAGACAGAGAGACAGACAGACAGATAGATAGACAAGCAAACAGATAGACAGATGTATAGGAAGGATGGTGGAAGGATGGATAGAGTGAATGTGTGTATGTATGTGTGTGTGTTTTAGGCTCATGACATAACAAAAAGTAGAGAAGAAAACTAGATCTAAACACAAAAAATTCATCAGCATATAGTATCTCTCCTTTTACATTCAATTAATCCATTTACATATTGTCTTCCATTCCTCTTACACTTCTTCGCTGCATGTCAGGGAAATTGCAGGCAAGAACCCAACCCCGAAATAAAATAAAAACATGGCTATAGTTTTTTTTTCTTTTTACTTCACTCTTCCTCCTCCTCCTCTCCCTCGTTGTGTATTCGGTCCAGTCTCCAGCATCGCGCCGCCTCGTGTCTCGTGTCTCTTGTCGCCTCCGCTTGTGACGCCCCGGGAACAAGGCCGCGGGAAGGCACACCTCTCACCCGCATCAATAAGTTAGACGATGGCCAACTTTTAGCGCCAGTGGTAAAGGGTAACTCGTGTTGAACAAGAACCACAGGGATGTTTGGGTTCTGCCAGCCAGCCACCCCTCCTCCTCCTCCTCCTTTTCCTTGTCCTTGTCCTCCTTCCTTCCTTCCTTCCTTCCTCCTCCTCTTTCTCCCTCGCTCCTCCTTCTCTTCCTCATTCTCTGTCTCTTTCTCTCTTCCTGGCTCTCTCTGTTTAGGTGTTCATCGTTTCTCTCACTGTTTAATTCTCTCTCTCTCTCTCTCTCTCTCTCTCTCTCTCTCTCTCTCTCTCTCTCTCTCTCTCTCTCTCTCTCTCTCTCTCTCTCTCTCTCTCTCTCTCTCTCTCTCTCTCTCTCTCTCTCTCTCTCTCTCTCCTTATCACTATTCCTTCCTCTCCTTTCTCAGTCCTTCTATCTTATCTATCCACTCCTTCCTTCCTTCCTTCCTCTCTCTCTAGCGGTTTCTTCCTCCTCTTTTACATTTTTTATCCATCTTTCCCTTTCATCTTTACTCCTCCCTCCCTCTCTCCCTCACTCACTCCTAGCTGATCTATTTCCTCTCTTCCTCTCTCTCTCTCTCTCTCTATCTCTTCCTCTCTTCATCTGTTTCCTCCTCTCCTCCTCCGTCTTCCTTCACCCGCCTCCTCCATCTCTCCCTTCCTCTATTCTAACTATTCCTCTCTCTCGCTCCTACCTGATCTGTTTCCTCTCCTCCTCCTCCTCCTCCTCCTCCTCCTCCTCCTCCTCCTCCTCCTCCTCCTCCTCCTCTTACTTCCCAAACCGTGCCAGCAGAGAATTAGTGCTTGAAATCTACTGGTTCAGGCCCGAAATTTGCTGCAAAGTCTGAATGCTACTACCTTCTCTTCCCCTCACTTTCCCTTCCCCTCACTTTCCCCTCCCTTTCCCCTCACTTTCCCCCCTCACTTTCCACTCACTTTCCCCTCCTTTCCCCTCCCTTTCTCCTCCTTTCCCCTTCACTTTCTTTTCTCTTTCCCGTCCCTTTCTCCTCTTTTTCCCTTCCCTTCCCCCTCACTTTCCTCTTACCTACCCATCATTTTCCCCGCCTTTTCCCCTTCCTTTCCCTTCCATTCTCCTCCCTTTCTCTTCTATTCTCCTCCCTTTCCCCTTCCTTTTTCCTCACTTCCCTTCACTTTCCCCCTCACTTTCTCCTCCCTTTCCCCTCACTTTCCCCTCACCATCACCTTCCTCGGGCGTTCTCTACTGAAATTTCAACCGGTTTGTGAATTCAGTTTCCCCCCAACATTCACGCTTCTCATCCCTCACTTCCCCTCCTTCCCCTCACTTCCCCTCCTTCCATTTCCCAGCGAGAAGTGGGGATCTGCCTCCGTACCTCCCCTCGTCATCGCCTCCTGCAGGAATAATAGCCGGGTCCTATCCTATGTGTGTGTTGTGAAGCGTGGAGGCATGGATGGCAGTAACGTTACCTTCTTCATCGCCTCCTACAGACAGTCACCCTTCCGCCTTCCGCCTTCCGCCTTCCGCCTTCCGCCTTCCGTCTGTCGTCATCAATTCGTCGGTGCCAACGTAGAAGTAATAGACGTTTCGTGCAACTTGCTCGGTTATTCAATTAATCCGGTAATGGAACATAATAGTCGGTTTAATTGATTGAGGGGGAAGAGGAGGAGGAGGAGGAGGAGGAGGAGAAGGAGGAGGAGGAGGAAGAGGAAAGAGGAGGAGAAGGAGGAGGAGAGGAAGGAGGAGGAAGGTACATTGAGTGTGTGAGAGGAGGAAAGGAAAGCAAGAGAGGTAATATTGAGTACGCGTGTTAGGTTGGGAGAGAGTGAGAGGAATAGGAGAGAGAAGTGAGGGGAGATGCATGACTTTCTCTCACTTGGCAGACAGTCCTGTAAGCCATCACTCCTCTCTCCTATCCTCCTCCTTTCTCTCCTTTCTCTCCTTCCCTCCTTCCCTCCCCTTCCATCTGCTTCCCTTTCCTGCTGTCAGATGGAGAGACGCCCCACGCTGCCTCACGCCCGTCACATGGAACTGAAATATTGAAGGCAAACCACGATGGAGAAACAAGGAGAAAGAAAGAAAGAGAAAGAAAGAGAGAGAGAGAAAAAAAAGAGAGAAAAAAAAAAAAAAGTTCTGGGAATTTTTTTTTGTGGTGAAATCGAAAACGCTGGAGGTCGTTCTATCTTCCAAAAGTTTCAAGGTCACAGGTGGCGAAGGCAGTGGTGGTGGTGGTGGTGGTGGTGGTGGTGGTGGTGGTGGTAG
>JAXIVD010011042.1:5000-12107 GCA_036785275.1 Cancer borealis
CACACACACACACACACACACACACACACACACACACACACACACACACACACACACACACACACACACACACACACCTGTTTCCTCCTCTTCCCATCTGATCTTGAAGTTTGATTAATGGACCTTGGGGGGACCCGCGGTGATCCGGTATTGCTAATGGCCTTTGGGGGATTCCACTTGTTTTCAAGGAGTGTGTGTGTGTGTGTGTGTGTGTGTGTGTGTGTGTGTGTGTGTGTGTGTGTGTGTGTGTGGTGAGCGGAATTGGTTGGGAGATATAAAGACGAACGCACTGATATAGTCATCTTTAACGAGACTTGGGGGTCCCCCCGCAGTGATCCGGTATCGCTAATGACCTTTGGGATGACCTTTGGGGGATTCCACTTGTTTTCAAGGAGTGTGTGTGTGTGTGTGTGTGTGTGTGTGTGTGTGTGTGTGTGTGTGTGTGTGTGTGTGTGTGTGTGTGTGTGTGTGTGTGTGTATGTGTGTGTGTGTATGTGTGTGTGTGTGTGTGTCCTGTGCACACATTGTGATATATAAGCATCGTGCTTTAACAATTACCATCATTCATAGAATGTCCGCTATGGCAGAGACTTATTCAGAGAATCTTCTTGATATTTTCCAACACCCGGCACGTATAATAGTTGCAGGATATAGCAACTCTGGAAAATCGGAACTTGTGCGGAGGCTTATAGTGAAGTACCATGAGAAGTTCAAAAAGATTGTTATATGTGGTTTAACGTCTCATCCACTTCAAAGAAACAAAGAAATAGGATCTAAAGTTATGGTGTCACCTGAAATAATTGATCCAATTGCTAACGAGGATACTTTTGATGAGAGAGGAACAGTGTATGTGCTTGATGATATTTTCATTGATGCTGTAAAGAACAAAACTGTGGTTAATGCATTTACCCGTGGACGGCACAACAAAATTTCGTGTGTGTTTGTCACTCAAAATTTATATATGGGGGGAAAGCATGCAAGGAATATTAGCCTGAACTGTTCTCATTTTCTCTTGTTAAGACAACGCGATTTATCTCAAATTCACTGTCTGGGTAGACAAATATTTGGAAAAGAGAAGGCAAACCAATTTGTAGATATATATAAATATGCTGTATATTCTCGGTCTTATGGATATCTTCTTGTTGATTTGGGTATAAATACCCCCGAATCCCTGCAATTTCGCTCAAACATTGTCGGAGAACCCCCCGGTGAACGTGTATTCCAATGGTGAACTCAGAGAAGAAGGATCTCTTACATGTGCTCTACTCCCAACATGACGAGCCCTATGGTTTAAGCTCTCGGGAGAAATTATGGGAGAAAGCAAAAAGTATAAACCCAACAATAACACAGGATGATGTATTCAACTTTCTGAGAACCAATAAAACATATACTCTGCATAAGCTACAGAATAAAAAATTTCCCCGGCAAAAGATAATAGCCTCAAAACCAAAAGTAATCATGGCCGCAGATTTAACAGACGTAAGACATATAAAAAAGGAAAATAATAGCATTGGCTACTTGTTGGTATGCATAGACGTGTTTTCTAGATATATGCAAGTTGTCCCATGTCGGAATAAAGACGCAAATACGATGCTCGGGGCCATTAAAAAAGTGGTGGAAAATAAAGATTCTGAAGGCTTACGAAGATTAAAACACAGACCTTGGCGCGGAGTTCTGGAACCGAAAAGTAAAAAACTATTTATGTTCCCGGGGCGTTAAGTTGTACACTGTGTACTCCAATGAGATAAAAAGTTCTTTGGCAGAAAGAGCAATTCGTACTCTGAAAGAACGTATCTACAGGTTCATCACATCTGAAAATTCTTCTAGATATATTGGTGAGCTGCAAAACATGGTCAGTGCCTACAACCACTCACCCCATTCTGGTCTGAAGAACAAACAAACTCCCTTTGCTATTCATAACTTAAAAGACACGTCAACAATCAAACGCCAATTCCACGCAATGTATAAAAACCCGAATCAACCAGCTTCATCCATCAGTCCTCTAGTTGTCATTCAACAACTGGATTGACGCTAATGACATTGTAGAAAATGCGTAAAAAGACAGCGCTCCTCAGTGCACACAAAAACTTTGTTTTGCTTTTGAAGAAATTAAAACTAAAAGATAGAAATCGAGTTATTAAGCAAGCAGCTCGAGAACAACTTAACTGCATATCAGAAATATTTTCAAATTTTTTAAAGAAGCGTCTTACTCTCAGTAATAAAGTTATCAAGAAATTACGCGACTATCGGGAAGACATACGTGCCATAGCTCGAAAGAAAACTCCTCTCCATAAGAAAAGACTTATATTGACATCGAGACGGGGTGGTAATATATTAGGTGCTATATTACCCATTGCCGCTTCCTTAATCGGAAAAATATTTGGATGATGCGCACGTACTACCTTCTCCCCGAGTCTACTGCTGAGCGTGTCTTAACTGGTATTAAGCCTAAATATGCGAACCCCGCGAGTCCAGGAGTCAGTGGGCAATCATGTTTCAACCCGCAGCCACTCCACGCGCTGATCGGTGAACATGTACCAACGAGCAGCAGCACCCCCGTGGCGTCGCCCCATGGTGCAACATCGAGTGTCCCTACGGGAATGAACCTGCCACCTCGCTCCATGAAAAAGAAAATATCGCGATCTGGTGTGTACTTGACCACAAAGCCACCACCCGTGCAACTTAGAGTCACAGGAATTAAGGAGAAGAAGATTTCCTCCAATCCTGAAATAAGTAATTTAATACCTCTGTATGTTAAAAGTATCAATGTGCCATATGTCAACATGCTGCTAGAACGAATAAAAGACAATCCCACTGTAAAATGGGATAGCAGAGGTAACCTACTGTCTTCTGTTCGACCCTCCAATGTCTTGAACATGTTGAACTTACTCTCTAATTCAAGTCAAAACCCAACAATTGCCGACATTGCCGTTATAAAACACATTGTGAATGCCACTGGTATATTACCAAGCGAAATAAGAAATTCACGCGTGCGACAGAAGATTCAGGGATCTGGTTTCACCAAACAGTCGTCGTTGGCAACTTACGGATGGGTTCCATATTAAACCAGCTTGCCCAGCGCGATAAGACAGTCCTACATTGTGATTCAAGAAAGAAACAGAACCATGGACGTGGTGGATACAGAACCGCGTTGGATGCGTTGCTTATACAGAGGAAGTGGCAACCCCATGGGTATGGAGGGAGAAACACCCGAGTTGACGATAAACACGTTCGAACATGGGGGGCTCTCGGGTGGGCTTATAAGAACCAGCAGGCTGAACAGGTGTCGCTGGGAAGATCGCGGCGTTCCTGGTAGTCTCCATATTCGCCATCCGCCGAGTGAAAATCTTCCCTATGTGGCGTGTATCCTAACCCAATATGCCCCCGGTCGTGAACTGGTAAATAATCCTATAAACCAGGGATATCTTCAATCATCAAGAGATCAGAATTTCGTTCGAGGGTTAAAGGAAGACACTTATGATAACCGCCTCTGTTGGTTTAAAGAGTCCATAAAAAAACTGGTACAATGGTTGATTAAAAACAACATTACACGTGTTGTCTTCCCCTATAATATTGCAAGTGCTGGAATTCCTTACGTGCTGTGGAAAGCTGACTACCAACCACATCTTCAAGAAGCCGTTGCTGAGCTCCAACTGTATAATATATCATGCATCATCCTGGACAGATGGTGGGCCCACGATGAACCAGAAACAAAGGTAAATCAATCTCCCGAGGTAACCAAGAAAAGAAAACTGGCGAATACAGAGGACGATGCTGGGACAGGCGACTGGAAAAGGAAACTGGACGATGCTGGGAACTATGCTGTAGACAACGTGGACCCTAAATAGCTCTAGTTTCAGACAATTTTCCAATAACTTTGTATATTACTGTATGTTAGAATATGTTAATAAATAACAATGTAAGGATGTGTAGTATGATTTACCTTCAGCATATAATTGGCATCTCATCCTATCCACCTCTATATTATGAAAGAATTCTAATATTTTTGCTAGTGTTTTGCTTGCTCTTAATGGAGTCACATCATATATACGTTACCAGCACCGCGGATGGGGAAATATACCCCAACACCAGCACGAGCTTTACTAATAACATACAAACCCTAACATTAGACAAGGACTTGGAATATGAAGTCGGTCTGTTGAACGTGTTGCTTCCACGTCAATATTACATTGTTAAACCCGGTGAACGAGAGTGCTGCGTACATCTGGAATATGGT
Source organism: Cancer borealis (assembly GCA_036785275.1). Lineage (NCBI taxonomy): Eukaryota > Metazoa > Arthropoda > Malacostraca > Decapoda > Cancridae > Cancer > Cancer borealis. Next base: position 9,238 of record JAXIVD010011042.1, read on the forward strand.
AGAAAACCAACACCACAGTCAACGGTTATTGAAAGGCATACACTGTCGAGGTCTATTGATGTTAATATCTTAAGCAATGATACTGGGTATTTGGTGTTATGTGTCAACAATATGATAACGACATTGTTAAAGGAGATGTTCGATGGGGACAAACACCATTTACTGTCGTATTTTAAAGAAGTTCTTGCAGTCACCCCAACAAATGATCATTTAAGTTTGTTCTGCTACAATGGTTATCATCCAAGAGTTGCATTTATTAAAGTTTCCTTTGACGCACGGCTGGCCCAGGTTCTTGGTTTTGTCCCTAATATAGGTTATGATTTGTTTTCTTCCTTGGTTGTACATGACGAACCTGAACCCCCTCCTCTTGTTCCACAATTGGGTCATGCCCCCTTGATGAAAAATGGCGATGTACAGTGTGTTCTCATTTACACCGACCATGTCAATGCCTCTAGGTACGCTGGAAAAAATTTAAATATTCTTGATGTCTTTTCACTCTCCGGAGGACTAACAAAAGGCGTGCATCCAACTATATATAAACCCCTTAAATCCAAAGTAATTGATTCTATTTCCATTAAACTTACAGATCAAAAAGGTCGTCCTATGTATTTCGAAGAAGGATACCCTGTTATATGTTTACTTCATATTCGGTCGCGTTGAATCTTTGACTACTGCTGTATTAATAGGAATGTTGTCCATTTGACCAAGCAGTCTCCTTCTAGCCACTATGAGGGTTACATTCATTCCTCCTTCCGTAGCAGAATATCATACTTTGTTTTCGAATGGCAAACAAATAACTCCAAGAGGGAGTGGTATTGATGATATAGTCACACTTTCCTACGAACCAAGCTATCGCAGAGGCGGGGGTTTATTCTCAGTCTTAGCAGGACTTGCTAAAAGAGCCTTCCCTTTCCTGGTGAAAAATGTCATTGTGCCTTCCGCTCGAACATTTGGTAACAATGTTCTAGACGATATTTCACAGGGAAGCAACTTGAAAAGCTCCATAAAAAAGCATGGAATTAATTCCCTAAAGCAAGCCGCACTAAAACTGACCAGAGGAAGCGGGAAAAAAGAAAGTCAAGCGAGTCGGGAGGAAAAGGTGCTATAAAAAGGACATCTTTACCGAGTTGTAATCATTGTTGTACTATCACCAGTATGGCGAGCATCTCAAGTGCGATTGGTGTTGGGAACCAGCATTCTCCTCTGGGTCAATATGCTGCTGGTGTCAGCGAATTGTTTCCCCGCCCCAACAAAATGAGATTATTGGAAACAACGATTGCCTCGCGTTATGACGCTGATGTTTTACCTTGGATTCAATATGAAATTATCCGATAAATATATAGATTTTTTCATTCCTGGAACTCTTGGTAGCTTGATTGATTTGGGAAAATTGGTTTTGCACACCTCATTACGCTTAACTATGGAAGACAATACTACTCCTGTCACAGATGATCAACATGTTGAATTTACAAATAATACAGCGCACAGTCTATTCAAATCTGTGCAATGTTTTTTGGGAGATGTATCTGTTGAAAATAATGTACTTTATGGGTACACGTCATACGTTAAAATGCTGAATACTTTGCCGCCCAACAAACTGAATACAATTGGAGCTAATGCTAATATTAACATCCCTGAGAATGGGTTTATTTCCAAAATAACAACAGAATACTTTGACAATGCCAGTGCACAACACAAGACCATTCTGAAGCGGGTTAAGACACATGGCATACAACTCTGTTCCCCAATTCTTTTGGACATAAGTTCTTTAGACAGTTACTTGCTCGACGGTATTTCGGTTAGACTCCGAATGGAACTATCTAGCAACGCATGGCTGCTAAATTCTCCATCTAATGGTGATAAAATTCGTCTGCATATAGATTCAGCCAAGCTCCTTTATACGCGAGTGTTTCCTTACCCTAATGCACTTCATGCTTTTAACGCGTCTCTCGCTGCCGGCAATCTTTTAAAATCGACATTTACCAAAACCCTCCTGAAAACCTATGTGTTAGCCAAAGACCAAACCATGGGAACGTACGATCAACCCTGGGGTAATGTTATTCCGGAAAAACTCTCGCTTATAATAACGAGTATGGAAGCTCATTCCGGTGACTACACGCTAAACCCATTGTATTTGAGCCATGGCGATATAAGTCAGATAAACCTGAGTGTTAACGGTCGAACCATGTATAATATTCCTAGTAAATTCCCTCATGATTATGCCGAGTTATACCATCGTACTTTAGATGCACCTTGGTGTTTCACAGCGACCACTTAATCGGAAAAGAAATTTTCGTGACAAGGGGGCAATGATTTGTACTTTTTGATTTGCGGGCTGAAAACCTGAATGATAATTTGCCTGTTGAAATGAATGGAGGGCTAAGACTTAGCTTGAATCTAAGCAAGGGAGAAAACGAGAAACCGTCTGTTGATACTGTTTGGTGAAAACTGTGGGTATAATAACAGTTAACTCTGAGAGACGACTGCATTGTGATGTACGCGCTTGGAAGCGGGTGTTTGTGCGATGAACAACATGGAGATTGAAAGAGGATTGAGGGGGTGCATGGGAAAGCAGGCCTTGTTTTTAGGTGTGTTATTAGCAGACGAGGTCAAATCTATACCTTGATATAGAAAACCTGTAGTCTGCATTGTCAACACGCTACCAAGTTATTCTAAAAGGGAAATGGGACACTGGATTTGCCTTTACTATGAACTAGCATGCATATATATATATATATTACATATATATATATATATATACTATATATATATATATAAATATATATATATATATATATAATATATATATATATATATATATATATATATATTATATATATATATATATATATACATATACATATAACATA
>JAXIVD010011043.1:2500-12106 GCA_036785275.1 Cancer borealis
GTGTGTGTGTGTGTGTGTGTGTGTGTGTGTGTGTGTGTGTGTGTGTGTGTGTGTGTGTGTGTGTGTGTGTGTGTGTGTGTGTGTGTGTGTGTGTGTGTGTGTGTGTGTGTGTGTGTGTGTGTGTGTGTGTGTGTGTGTGTGTGTGTGTGTGTGTGTGTGTGTGTGTGTGTGGTGTGTGTGTGTGTGTTTTGTCATGCCCCCAACTCCAACAACAAACTTTTCCTTCTCCTCTCGTTCTTGACGTTACACTTTAAAGGCAAATTAATTTAAAATGAATGAGGAGGAAACTTAATTACCAGGTTCAAAAGGGGGGTTTCAGAAATAAAGTTAAAAAAAAAACAAGTAAACAAACTACACTAGATTTATTTACAAGTTAATATTTATATACACAACGGAAATTTAATTCAAAAGATGATCTGCTTACCAGAAGGGTAGTTAATTACATTGTAAGTAATTAATTAAAAAGAGAAACAAATACAAAAATACACAAGATCACGAGTATTCTACAATAAACCACAATAACACAAACACAAAACAAATAAACACCAAACAAATAAACACCAAACAAATAAACACCAAAACAAATAAACACCAAACAAATAAACACCAAACACCTAAGTTAATTGATTAAGACACAGGTCGGGGAAATATAAACACAAAAACTCAACACATAAACCAAACACAAAACAAACACACACACAGAAATAAATATTATAATTGGAGAGAGAGAGAGACGAGCCAGAGTAAAAATACTCAAATACCCAAACTTATTTCACTCCCTTACGTTACTAAAACAATCCCCCTCTCAAACAAGGGAAGAAAAATAGATGATGGGTAATTAAAAATGCGCGAAGCAACCCCAAACAAATACCCACATCAAAACCCAGTAACGTAAGAAGAAAAGTTAACGGTAAAAACACACAACACCGGCTTCACTCTCAATCTCCAATTAAAACGAAATAATACTCACGCCATACCTCCGACACAACCTGTACCCTCTGCTCGGTGACCTGAACTATACTGTCGGCGCTGGGTCATCCGGCCTTATATATAGGGGGACGCGACCCACGCCGACTTACCCATGCCCCGTGGCGTGAAATAAACCCTATACAAAAGAAACTACTCTTTAACTTATCTAACGCAACATTATCTTTACATTAAAACATAGCAGATGAAAATACAAATATATAGCCGAAATTACAACACGCTCGCTCTCTTAACAACAATGTTAGAGCTAAAAAGTATAGAACGGGTTGTAACGCTATATAAACTATCCTTAAAATTACAATAAAAATATAATAACCTTAAATTAAAATAGCAGTTCCCAAAATAAAAATTATTAATGGAAATATATAGTTTCTCAACTCTCCAATGCGCCACAAAAGACCCACGAGAGTTTTTAGTGCATTTACCACCTCCACATCTTCTTCTTCCACTATTACACAACAATTTAACAGTATATTTATGAAACTAAGCTTAACCTAACAAAATTAACAAAAAATATGTAACCATGCCATGCAACACCGTTTTCCTCTACAAGATGTGGTTCTGAGCCATGAAAGGTCGAAAAAGGTTATCTCGCGGTCACTTTTTCTTAAGCCGCTTCCCCCCCCTTCACCTCACTCCACCTCTGTTCCACACATCACACATCAAAAACGCTGGCATACACACAAAAATAACCATGACTCCATTAATGTCTTAAGTCACTTCGTGACAGTCCTCCCTACCAAAAAAAAAAAGAAAATGGGTGGGGGAGAAAGATACCGCACATTTTCTTACACAGTAGGTCTAGAGAGCCAGTCCGCGAGAACATTATCCTTACCCTTGACATGTACAATTGACAGGTTGAAGTTCTGAAGGAAAAGACCCCAGCGAGTCAAACGTTGATTCTTGGTTTTAAAAGATGCCAGGTAACTCAAAGGGCGGTGGTCTGAATACACCGTAACATGTTCTGAGGGAACTAGATAAAAGGAAAAATGTTCAAGGGCTAGGATAAGGCTCAACAGCCCTTTCTCTATGGTGGAATAATTACCCTGAGCCTGGTTGAGTTTCTTGCTAAAGAAAGCAATAGGGTGATCCACTGTGTCTTGGTCTTCCTGCAATAGGACGGCCCCGACAGCAGTGTCACTGGCATCACAGGCTAACTTAAAGACCTTACTAAAATCTGGGGACTTAAGGATTGGGTGGGAGCTCAAGGCACTCTGCAAACTCTGAAAAGCCTCCTGGCACTCCCGGGACCACTTAAACGACTGACTCTTTTTAAGCAGCTCTGTAAGGGGAAAGGCTAACTGGGCAAAGTTCTTGATGTAGCGCCTATAGTATCCTATGGCCCCAAGAAACCGTCTTATCTGTTTTTTTGTGCAAGGTGCTGCCATACGCTGTATCGCCTCCACCTTAGCTAAAGGCGGGGACAGCGTACCTAACCCTACCACATGACCCAGGTACTGCACCTGAGCCTTGGCAAAAGAACATTTAGAGAGATTCAACACCAGGTTCGCGTCGTTGAGAGCATTAAAAACACGGTACAGCTGGCTTAGATGTTCCTCCCAGATGTCCGAATAAACCACGATATCATCCAGATATACCGCTACCTTGGGAACCTCATTTAAAATGTGATTCATGAGTCTTTGGAAACTGGATGGCGAGTTTGAAAGACCGAACGGCAAAACTAGGGGAAGGTAAGTTTGGCCTAAGGTCGAGAAACAACAAATTTCTTGGGCCTTGGCTGACAAGCCAATCTGCCAGAACCCCTTGAGTAAATCAAGCTTACTAATGAATTTAGAAGCCCCAATCTTCTCTATGCACTCGTCTATCCTGGGTATTGGAAAGGAATCTTTCTTGATAATGTTATTGACTTTTCGAAAGTCAATGCAAAATCTCTGGCTACCATCACTCTTGGGTACCAGCACAACGGGCGAAGACCACTCGCTCATACCAGGGCGTATAAGGCCCATACGCAACATGGCGTCAATCTCCTTTTGAATGAGCGGAACCTGTCGAGGGTGTACTCGGTAAGGTGACTGCTTAACAGGCTTCGCTCCATCAACGTCTATGTCATGGACTACTTTCGTAGTCCGCCCAGGGCTGTCCTTAAAGACCTCAGGGAACTGGTCCAAAACAGCGAGCACACTGGAGCGCTGCTCCGCTGTCAAATGGTCCAGCCCCTCCTGCAAGGCGGCTCTCGCAGCCCCATTCTCCTGCCACGCCCCTACTGAGGACGTCGACAAGGTACTGGCCACGGCCGTTTCCTCCTCCTCTTCCTCAACAGGTATGCAAGGACCTGAGAGACAAACGGGAGTGCCAGATAGGCCTCCCGAGGAAGAGTCGACAAAGCCCTTAAGCATGTTTACATGACATAAACGCTGCTGGCGACGACGACCTGGGATAGACACCACATAGTTGGTATCACTCACCTTCTTGTGCACCTCGAACGGTCCCTGAAACTTGGCTTCAAAAGGATCCCCCCGATGCGGCAAGAGTACTAAGACTCTGTCGCCTGGAGAAAATTCCCGTTGCACTGCTCCCTTTCCCTTGTCAAACCAATGCTTAGCACGGGTTTGACTCTCATCAAGATGTTCGGCTGCCAACTGCCAACAACGTAAAAGCTTGTGCCTAACCCCTCCTATCCACTCCAACAAGCTGAACTCTCTCTGGTCTGCTCCCAACAACGACTCCTTAATATGGGTCAGAGGACCTCTCACCTGGTGGGCAAATATTAATTCGAAAGGACTGAAACCAGTACTCTCTGAAGGGGAGTCTCTCAAGACAAACAAGACATAGGGAAGATTGTCATCCCAGTCAGTATCAAACTGAAGGGCAAACTTGTGCAGGATGCTTTTCAGAGTTTGGTGGCTACGCTCCACCACACCTTGAGTCTGGGGGTGGTAAGGACTGCTCACGGAGTGCTTAATTCCTAGAGACTTACAAAAATCATTAAAAATCCTACCACAAAAATAGCTAGCACCATCTGTCTGCACCTTACATGGGACTCCGAAAAAAGAAAAAAACATTGTTAAATTTCTACTAATTGCCTCCGCTGTAATCCTTCTAAGAGGTACAGCGTTAACATACCTCGAGGCTGCGTCAACCATGGTGAGGAGATACTCATTCCCTCTCTTGGTTTTCTTTAGTGGACCAACGACGTCCACTTGGATGGTGGTAAATGGTTCCGGCAGGTGAGGAACCTTGACCAGAGGAACCGGTTTAATTTTCTGGTTCGGCTTCCCCATGCGTTGGCATATCAGACACTCCTTGCAATGCCTGGCCACCTCTGCCCGAATCCCTGGCCAGAAGTACAAACGGGTTAACTTCCCGAGCGTCTTCCTGACCCCCAAATGTCCGGCAAAACGTCCATCATGGGCCACCTCCAGCAGGGCCTGACGGTACTGGATCGGCACCACCAGTTGCTCCACTGAGGCCCACGCGGCATCCTCCTTCTGGAAGGTGGGCGGCAGCCACCTCCTAAACAGTACCCCCTCTTTAAGGAAGTACATGGTAGTCGGCGCGACATCCCTCTGCTGCGTCAGCGCCTGCTCCATCATGGTCGTCAAACTCTCGTCCTCCCTCTGCGCGGTGATCAAGGCCTCCCTTCCCTGGCGCACATTACCTGAGGACAAACAAGGACCGGCCGAAAGAGGCTCGGCAAACAGGGATGAAATATTGAGGTCCCCGACCTCGTTACCTTGGGTAGAACTCTGGGAAACTGGGGGTTCTGGAGTTTGGGCGGCGTTACTCATGCTGCGTGTCACAGCACAAAAGGGAAAAACTTGGGGCATATTGGCCTCCAGTTGTTCCAAATCTGCGGAGGCACTAGGCTCTTCCTGCAGGACCAGAGGAGGGGTTCCTCCCATTCTTTCCCCGGCCAAATCATTGCCTAAAATGATGTCCACCCCTTTTACGGGCAACTCAGGCAAAATTGCAACTGGAGCCTCACCCTTAAAACAGTCAGAATCTAAAAAGATCCTGACCAAAGGGGCCGAATTACGGCCCCCAATGGAAGACAAGATTACCCATTCTCCTGTCTTCCCTCCAGTAACCACCCATGCCCTAAGTAAGGTCTGTAAAGCCCTCGAGTCTCGGAGAACATTCACGGGACGAGTTATCCCGCCACCGGTTACAGACCCCCTCGAAACAAAAGCCTTATATCCAGCGTCCGGCTGGATCGCCTTGTCTCCAGTAGTAGTGAAGTGTCCTCCCTCTCCTGGAGTAGGGAGCACACAACCCACTGTCATTGTCTCCACCTCCGGGGACTTTTGAGTGGCCAACACTGCCTACGCCGGCTCCTTAGGCTGGAGCCTGCGCCAGCAATAGTCTGCCTTATGTCCGGTCTTCCCACAGAACGAACAATTAAATATTTCCCTCTGCCGACCTGGCGATGCGGGCTTCGAAATACCCTTGCCTTGAGGGGGAGGGTCAAGATGGCGCTGGTGCACTCCCTTCCCTTTATGTTGGGGGAAGCTGGATCCCCAACCACCTGGACGGGAACCAGACATGTAGCTGTCTTTCTTGGCTAAGGCATAGTTGTCTGCTATGGTAGCAGCTTCCTCTGCCGTGGTGATGTTTCTCTGAGCCAAGTGAGATGCTACGTCCCTGTCCACGACCTGTACAAATGCCTCAATTAAAACTAACTCTACTAGCTGGTCATAGGACTCTGCGTTCTTCGACCGGCACCAACTCACAAAAGCCTCACGCTTCGCCCTAGCCAACTCCAAATGGCTTTGTTCAGGGTTCTTTCTCAGAGCCCTAAACTTCTGCCTATAAGCCTCAGGCACCAGAGAATAAACCTGAAGGACCTGCTTTTTAACCTTTTCATAGGACCAAGCGTCCGTATCACTCAGCGCCATATACGCTTTCAGTGCCTTACCCTTGAAGCTTTGCTGCAAGAGCAAGGTCCACTGATCTCTGGGCCATGAGAGACGAATGGCAAGCCTCTCGAAACTGTTGAAGAAGGTGTCTGCACACCCTTCATTAAAAGTGGGTATAAGCCTAATGGCCTTCCCCAAATCAAACATAGGAACACTGGAGCCGTTGTTCCCAGCTGCCCCTAACTCAGCTAAACGCACCTGAGTTTCGGCAAGCCTCAACTGCAGCTCCAGCCGCCTAATCTCTGGGTCAACCTGGTGCTCCCTGAGCCCCTCGTCCATCCTATCACCTTCAGTCTCTGAGTGGAGAGATTCACTCTCGACCCCAACCAAACTGATCTGTTGAAGCACCAAGCTAACAAGGTCTGCTTTCAACAGTTGGTAATAGTCTGTAGCCCCTAAATGGGTAGCGATTAACCGTAACTCAGGTACTGTTAATCCGCCTACCTCTTCGGGCGTTGGCTGGTTACCCAGAAAACTCGCCGCGTCTTCGTCAGTCACGATACGCATGATGCCGAAAGACCGCGATAAACACAAAAATAATGGCTTATGTAGTCACTCGTGATCCTGGCGAGGTCGCCACTGTCATGCCCCCACTCCAACAACAAACTTTTCCTTCTCCTCTCGTTCTTGACGTTACACTTTAAAGGCCAATTAATTTAAAATGAATGAGGAGGAAACTTAATTACCAGGTTCAAAAGGGGGGTTTCAGAAATAAAGTTAAAAAAAAAACACAAGTAAACAAACTACACTAGATTTATTTACAAGTTAATATTTATATACACAACGGAAATGTAATTCAAAAGAGATCTGTCTACCAGAAGGGTAGGTAATTACATTGAAAGTAATTAATTAAAAAGAGAAACAAATACAAAAATTCACAAGATCACGAGTATTCTACAATAAACCACAATAACACAAACACAAAACAAATAAACACCAAACAAATAAACACCAAACACCTAAGTTAATTGATTGAGACACAGGTCGGGAAATATAAACACAACCACAAACACAAAAACCCAACACATAAACCAAACACAAAACAAACACACACAAATAAATAAATATTATAATTGGAGAGAGAGAGACGAGCCAGAGTAAAAATACTCAAATACCCAACTTATTTCACTCCCTTACGTTACTAAAACAATCCCCCTCTCAAACAAGGGAAGAAAAATAGATGATGGGTAATTAAAAATGCGCGAAGCAACCCCAAACAAATACCCACATCAAAACCCAGTAACGTAAGAAGAAAAGTTAACGGTAAAAACACACAACACCGGCTTCACTCTCAATCTCCAATTAAAACGAAATAATACTCACGCCATACCTCCGACACAACCTGTACCCTCTGCTCGGTGACCTGAACTATACTGTCGGCGCTGGGTCATCCGGCCTTATATATAGGGGGACGCGACCCACGCCGACTTACCCATGCCCCGTGGCGTGAAATAAACCCTATACAAAAGAAACTACTCTTTAACTTATCTAACGCAACATTATCTTTACATTAAAACATAGCAGATGAAAATACAAATATATAGCCGAAATTACAACACGCTCGCTCTCTTAACAACAATGTTAGAGCTAAAAAGTATAGAACGGGTTGTAACGCTATATAAACTATCCTTAAAATTACAATAAAAATATAATAACCTTAAATTAAAATAGCAGTTCCCAAAATAAAAATTATTAATGGAAATATATAGTTTCTCAACTCTCCAATGCGCCACAAAAGACCCACGAGAGTTTTTAGTGCATTTACCACCTCCACATCTTCTTCTTCCACTATTACACAACAATTTAACAGTATATTTATGAAACTAAGCTTAACCTAACAAAATTAACAAAAAATATGTACCCATGCCATGCAACACCGTTTTCCTCTACAAGATGTGGTTCTGAGCCATGAAAGGTCGAAAAAGGTTATCTCGCGGTCACTTTTTCTTAAGCCGCTTCCCCCCCCTTCACCTCACTCCACCTCTGTTCCACACATCACACATCAAAAACGCTGGCATACACACAAAAATAACCATGACTCCATTAATGTCTTAAGTCACTTCGTGACAGTACGTGTGTGTGTGTGTGTGTGTGTGTGTGTGTGTGTGTGTGTGTGTGTGTGTGTGTGTGTGTGTGTGTGTGTGTGTGTGTGTGTGTGTGTGTGTGTGTGTGTGTGTGTGTGTGTGTGTGTGTGTGTGTGTGTGTGTGTGTGTGTGTGTGTGTGTGTGTGTGTGTGTGTGTGTGTGTGTGTGTGTGTGTGTGTGTGTGTGTGTGTGTGTGTGTGTGTGTGTGTGTGTGTGTGTGTGTGTGTGTGTGTGTGTGTGTGTGTGTGTGTGTGTGTGTGTGTGTGTGTGTGTGTGTGTGTGTGTGTGTGTGTGTGTGTGTGTGTGTGTGTGTGTGTGTGTGTGTGTGTGTGTGTGTGTGTGTGTGTGTGTGTGTGTGTGTGTGTGTGTGTGTGTGTGTGTGTGTGTGTGTGTGTGTGTGTGTGTGTGTGTGTGTGTGTGTGTGTGTGTGTGTGTGTGTGTGTGTGTGTGTGTGTGTGTGTGTGTGTGTGTGTGTGGTTGTGTGTGTGTGTGTGTGTGTGTGTGTGTGTGTGTGTGTGTGTGTGTGTGTGTGTGTGTGTGTGTGTGTGTGTGTGTGTGTGTGTGTGTGTGTGTGTGTGTGTGTGTGTGTGTGTGTGTGTGTGTGTGTGTGTGTGTGTGTGTGTGTGTGTGTGTGTGTGTGTGTGTGTGTGTGTGTGTGTGTGTGTGTGTGTGTGTGTGTGTGTGTGTGTGTGTGTGTGTGTGTGTGTGTGTGTGTGTGTGTGTGTGTGTGTGTGTGTGTGTGTGTGTGTGTGTGTGTGTGTGTGTGTGTGTGTGTGTGTGTGTGTGTGTGTGTGTGTGTGTGTGTGTGTGTGTGTGTGTGTGTGTGTGTGTGTGTGTGTGTGTGTGTGTGTGTGTGTGTGTGTGTGTGTGTGTGTGTGTGTGTGTGTGTGTGTGTGTGTGTGTGTGTGTGTGTGTGTGTGTGTGTGTGTGTGTGTGTGTGTGTGTGTGTGTGTGTGTGTGTGTGTGTGTGTGTGTGTGTGTGTGTGTGTGTGTGTGTGTGTGTGTGTGTGTGTGTGTGTGTGTGTGTGTGTGTGTGTGTGTGTGTGTGTGTGTGTGTGTGTGTGTGTGTGTGTGTGTGTGTGTGTGTGTGTGTGTGTGTGTGTGTGTGTGTGTGTGTGTGTGTGTGTGTGTGTGTGTGTGTGTGTGTGTGTGTGTGTGTGTGTGTGTGTGTGTGTGTGTGTGTGTGTTCGTTCACGGGAACGAGGTCATGTAACACTGACGCACACAACTTTTATATATACACATACGTTAAAAAAAATAACTATAGTGTACAAACTAAGCCAGAATTTATTCCTCTCGAACCATTTATATATATAGTGTGGCCTTGATGTGTGTGTATATGTATCTGTATGTTATGTGTATATATGTGTATGGACGTATGTATGTAATTATAAGGGTAAAAAGTGATATAGTAAAAAAAATAGTTCAAAATGTTGTAAAAAGTATAATATAGTACATATAATCTCTACGTACATCAGTCAATTTGTTACTAGTTTTACGTGCATTGAGGGAGGAGGGGATGAGATGTGGCTTGAAACACTTCCCTCATCAGTCATTCCCTTGTGTCGAGGCTGAGGAAGGGAACACAGGGCACCCCGCAGCCTGGCGTGTTAAGAAGTGGTGTGTTGTGTTAATCTCCCACGTTGTAATGTTGATGG
>JAXIVD010011044.1:5000-12103 GCA_036785275.1 Cancer borealis
CAGGACAGGTATGACTAGAGATGTGGAGCATATGTGGGTGGTGGTGAGGACAGGGAGGAGTGGACAGAGGTAGAAGCAGCCGTCGGAGTGGAGTAGACGGTGAGTGAGGAGAGATGTAAAGAATGAAGGCTAGAATAGAGTAGGTGGAGTGAAAATACAAATGAATGGATGAGGGAAAAGATTAGGTGGAAACGTTGAAATGGAGTAGGTGAACAGGGAGACGAGAGAGACTATTTATATCCAACACATTTCCACAAACCACTAGACAATATGAGAAGGGATCCGAGCGTCTAGGAAAGCAAAACAAAAGGTCATGACGCGACTCGATATCTATTCCCACGTGTAATAAAAATAACAAAACTTTCTCACGCTGACAGGGATGAAACTCTTACTTCTATTCCATTGGCTGATATAAGGACGTGGGAATCAAGTGTTAAGCCTGGCATGAGTCACAGTATTGGAGCGAAAGACTGTTAAGGTCGCGGCTCTTCCTCTCGTTTTACCTTTGAAAGAACACACACACACACACACACACACACACACACACACACACACACACACACACACACACACACACACACACACACACACTAGGATTTCTGACCTACGCATAGTACAATATAGTGACACGTGCACACACAGACATGTAAGTATAATATTTTGACATACACAGGTCACTATGTGTGTGTGTGTGTGTGTGTGTGTGTGTGTGTGTGTGTGTGTGTGTGTGTGTGTGTGTGTGTGTGTGTGTGTGTGTGTGTGTGTGTGTGTATTGACATTCTCTTGTGTTGCATTGTTTGTATTACGTTGTGTTAGGGATGTTGAGTCCCACAGCCAATATTCCTGCGTGTTCCTCCCTACCCCTCCCCCTGCCTCCCTGTTGCCCCTCCTTCCCTCTCTCCTATCCTCATCCACTCCCCAACTGTTAACCCCCTACTACCCTCTCCCTCTCCATTCATTCCTCCCGATCCCCTCCCTCCCCTCTCTCCCTACCTTCCATCCTACTCTAAGTCCTTCCTCCTCCCACTAGCGGGGAGGAAACGCTCAATAGATCACCTCTAATACGAAGATAATGTGTCCAGTGGGAAGGATCGTAGAGAGAGAGAGAGAGAGAGAGAGAGAGAGAGAGAGAGAGAGAGAGAGAGAGAGAGAGAGAGAGAGAGAGAGAGAGAGAGAAACATAGAGAGAGAGAGAGAAACACACGCAGCTCCACAATAAAATTAATGCAATGGACACAAGTTACAAACAGACATAAATAACACTATATTTTAATACAATGAGAGGTGAACACACACACACACGCGCACAGACACGCACACGCGCGCACACACACACACAAACACAAACACACACACACACAATAATTTAGCATTCCACAAACACCTTTTAACACATCATTTCAACGTCCAATCTCTGACTTGAAATATATAAAGAATAACAAGAGAAAAAAAAGAATAAAGATATGTAAGAGAGAAAAAACAAGATATTGAAAAGAAGTAGATATATAAACGTGTTCTGATCCTCCTTGGAAGTTATTAATTGATTTTTTTTTTTTCCGTATCATTTTAATCTTGAACTCAAAAATCTAACACGCTACTCACAAAGTAAATCACATGGTTCTTTTAAGACTCAATTTCAAGAGTGTCTATTTTACATGTAGTAACTCTTTATTCTGATTTTCTTTTGTTTTTTTTATGAATACTTTGATTCGTAGTTCTCTTAAATAACACCATGTAGTTCTTCTATAGGGAATTCGATCCTTCATGAAACTGTTAGATCGAATTGAGTTTAGTTCTTATAATGAAGGTCAAGCAAGAATCGTCTCAAAAAGAGAGAGAGAGAGAGAGAGAGAGAGAGAGAGAGAGAGAGAGAGAGAGAGAGAGAGAGAGAGAGAGAGAGAGAGAGAGAGAGAGAGAGAGAGTCAGCATGCCAACTATGTTATTGGACACTGATAACATTGAAAGCCGATATTGTAATAAGCTTCCTGTAGGTGACGAGAGGTTAGAGAGAGAGAGAGAGAGAGAGAGAGAGAGAGAGAGAGAGAGAGAGAGAGAGAGAGAGAGAGAGAGAGAGAGAGAGAGGCCAGGCTTCATTGCTCTTAAAATCTTGACTATAAACTCTTGAGAAAGGGACGATAATGAAAGTTAATGACTCCCTACTCTTCCTTCTCCCGCCGCCCCCCCTCCTTCCTCCTTTCCCTCCCTCCTTCCTCCTTTCCCTCCCTCCTTCTCCCATTCCCCCCCTCCTCCTCTCCCTCCCTCCTTCCCCCATTCCCTCCCTCCCTTCTTCCCCCATTCCCTGCCTCCTTCCTCCATTCTCTCTCTCCTTCATTCCCTTCGTAACTTTCATAGTCTCCTCTTCTTCAGTAAATCTCCAGTTAATTTTGACTTTATACTCTCGGTTTAAGGCAGAAAGATACAAGACGAGGGAAAAAAAAACCTGAAAAGGAAATTACCAGAAAATTCGTCACAACAAATATTATTATAGAATTTTAATGTAAATACAAACGACAAGTGAACAGCGGAAAACGTATTTATTGTTATCAATCGATTTTTTTTTTTCCCTTCGTTTAAACACTAGTATGTTTTTTTTTTTTTTTATGTAACATTTTACATTTATCAAACAAACTACGTAGGCTACTTTATTTTATTTTTTTATATATATCTTTTGTTTCACATTGTCACTTTTATTTGTATTACTATTTTGTCATGAATATCAAAACACTTATTCATTCACACTTAAAAATTAAAAATAAATAAATAAAATAGTTGCCTTTGATTTCTTTATTTTAATCAAGACCAAAAACTTTCGATATATTTAGTTCTATTTTTTTCTGATGTTTTAACTTTGTTGGGAGAGAAAGAGAGGAAGGAGGTACTGGTTGGAGGAAAAGAGGAGTGGAGGGAGGGAGAGGCGGAGGGAAATTATGAGCAGGAGAGAAGAATAATGAGACCAACTTTGCCAGAGGAGGAATGTGTTAGAAAAGGAAGAGGATGCGAAGTAATAGAGAGAGAGAGAGAGAGAGAGAGAGAGAGAGAGAGAGAGAGAGAGAGAGAGAGAGAGAGAGAGAGACAGAGAGAGAGACAGAGAGAGAGACAGAGACAGAGACAGGGACAGACAGAGAGAGAAAGAGGTTAAAATAAATGTAAAAAAAAAAAAAGGAGAGGAAAAAAAAACGATTTACTCTTCCCTCTACATCGCCCTCCACACATCGTCCTTGGCAGTCTCTCCAAACTCATGTCGACCTGAAAATGACCCCATCCTGCCTCCCCTTCACCTCCCTCGCCCCTCTACCCCTTATTCTCCCCTCTGCGCTCTCCTCCCTCGCCCTCACACTCTCATTACCATAGGAGCCACATTTCCCAGGTCGCGTGTTTCACCTCCCGTAGCCCCCAGTAAGGTAATCTGCAGCTTGTGGCCTCGTTCGCCTGTTTCCTGGTGCTTTTCAGGGGGGTAAAACTTGATTAGGGAACCCCCAAAACAGCTTTGCCAGGATCGCGCTGCCCTACTGTCGACTCTTCATTCTCTTCCTTCTCTCCACTTTGCGCCTCTACTTCTCTTCTTCTCTCGCTAGACCTCTTCCTCTCCCCTCCACTGGTTCTTTGCCTTCATCCCGGACCTGTTCCTCCTCCCCACATCCAGCCTCTTCTACAAAAAGGGAGGGAAAAAGCAGAGGTAATCCCGGGTTGGCAGGAGAAGGCGGCTGCTGCCCCTCTTCGTCTGGCTGGGTTCCGCCTCTTCCCTGTTGGCGTAATGAAATCCACTCGGGAAATTTAAATACAGTGAACATCAGCCCCCTTTACTTTATTTGTCGGGGGCCTCCTCTGGTATCGTATAAACCTCCTATTCTTGTCGGTGTGTGTGTGTGTGTGTGTGTGTGTGTGTGTGTGTGTGTGTGTGTGTGTGTGTGTGTGTGTGTGTGTGTGTGTGCGTGTGCGTGTGCGTGCGTGTGCGTGTGGTTGTCTGTTTTCTGTGTTTGTTTTCTGAATAGGTGTTTGTGCGTCTGTTCATACGTACATAATGTGGTATTATTGTATATATGTCTAGCTGGCTGTGTTTTTTTTTTTTTTTTTTTTAGTTGTTTTGTTTTCTGTTTTTCATTTCCTCCTTCCTTCCTCTCTTCTTTTTATTTTTTTTTTTAGTTATTTTTTTCATCATCACAACTACAACAGGTTAATAGAATAAAGAAATAAAAAAATCTTTTCTAATTAACACACTGCGTTCAATTAGTCGACAACACAAGCTATAACAACGTGATAATTGAACAAAGCGAGTTATTTTGAACGTTAATGAAGAACTCTGTGGACTGAATAGTATATCGAAACCAATAGCCTCTCTCTCTCTCTCTCTCTCTCTCTCTCTCTCTCTCTCTCTCTCTCTCTCTCTCTCTCTCTCTCTCTCATGTCTTAAAAAATGTAAATTCAATAAAAAAAATTAATATAATGTACATATTCAAAAACGTTCTTATGATGTATAAGTTTCCAATTTTCTTGTTTATTTTCATTTATCTCTCTGTGTTGTATCTCTGTTTACATTAATACGATTATGAATATTTATGCGAATCACGGGTCAGAAATTCAAGCCTGGATGAGCTGCCGCCTTCATCACGTATACATCTTCGAGCGACAAGTAAAGTGTATTTGTCGGCGCTCTTTGGAGAAAAATATAGTCTTGTGCTCTCTCCGGCCAGGCTCGGGAAACACATAAACAAATTAGATGCCTCGACGCGCAACCCACCGGGGAGGGAGAGCAAAATTCACACCGCCTTGCACATCTCTTCGCTCAGCTTCCATTATTCATTGTTCATCGCGAATATCTACTCCCGGGCGGCCAAACGAGAGATGAAAACACCGCGAGGAGCTGCGCCGCCACTTGACAAATGAACATCGCCACCGCGCTCATCACCTATTCATTGGGACATTAAATCATAAACTCCCACACCCTACGAACGTCTTAACCTTCCTCTCCGCCTCGAGAAGCGAAACTACTCGAGGCATTTTTGCTGAGGCAGTCGAGTTAACGAGGTGGAAACTAAAATTGACCTTATCCCGCGCAGCAATAAGGAATCGCTAACAAGGTATGATGGAGGAAATTCAGCCTTTATGGTCCTCGGAGGAAAGGGTGAGACGGCTTCCATACGGGTTGGGGACGGAGGGAGAAGAGAGAGGAAAGGGAAGGAGGAAGGGATGCTGCAACACGGGGTTAGGGGAGAAGAGACAGGAGGGGGGAGGGGATTATTGGGATGGGAGGGGTAGCCAAACATCGTCCCCTGTAACAAGTTTGGCCAAGACGGGGACCCAAGCGCTGAAATATAAACAAATGAGGGTCTGGCTCGGGCGGGGCGCCTCTCCGGAGACCAACAATGACCTGACATGACCCATCCTACCCTTCCCCTTCTTTTCCTATCTCTTGCTTTCCTTCCCCTCTTCTTTCCGTCATCTTATCTACTTTTTCTTATCCTTTGTTTTCTATTACGTTCTTATTTTAACCTCCTGCGCCCACCTTCCTACTCTTTCTCTTCTTCCTCCCTTTTCCAGTCGTCTTCTTCCTCTTTCGATTTTGCACTTTTATTACGAAAAAATGAACATGAGGGAGGCAATAGTGTATGAGTGTGTGTGTGGGGGGGGATGCTACTTTGGCTTGTTATCTACGTATCATGAATCTACTTTGGTATGGGATCTACACTTAATAATGCGATCTACGTGTTATGAATCTACTTTGTTTGTGAAGAAAGGGTGAGTGAAACTGAAGGTCCTACGAGGAGAGGAAGGTCAGTTGTAAGATGGAAGGAAAGGAGGACATTATTCCATACATTTTTGACGTAAACTTCATACTTTTCGAGTTATTCAAAATATCATGATTTCAGCGAAAAAGTCAAATGGGTGGGAAACGTTAGTTAGGTTAGGTTAATGTTTCAACACCACTCATGAAATTTGGTACCAAGGGGTTCTCAGGCATGCTGATCACGAATCTGGAATTAGTTTTGTCCTTACTATAATATTTGGATTTTCCATTTTGTGGCCCATAAATTCCACCAGAATTGAGGTCGAAAAAGGTTTTCCCATTTTATTACGTAAATATTAGTCTTAAAGGAAAATTGTATAGAAGTAAAGTTATGGAGTTTGGTTATGTATATATCATAAAGTCATCGTTTTTTCAATAACTCAAATACCTATGAAGAAAATTAAAATTTTATAAAAGAAATGAATACATAATATTTTACACTTCTACACCTATAATTAAATTCCAATTGAGTTCTAGTATAGCTCAATATAACGAACGTCTCTTGCTCTTTCTTTTATATTCTATATGTCTTTTACGTAAAACCCATACATTTTGAGTTATTTCAAAATATGTGATTTATCTAAAAAATTCTAAGGGTGTACCCTACAAAATTTCAAGAAAATTTCCACACCTCCGAATCTCATGAAAATTGGTACAATGAGGTTTTAGATTATGCTGAACACGAATCTGGCCTTATTTTCCTGATTACTATAATATTTCAATTTCATTATAACTCAATAGAACGAACATCTACTTTGGTATGCGATCTAGAGGTTAGGTTAGGTTAGGTTAGGTTAGGTTAGGTTAGACTAACCCAACTATTTCAATTATATTTTCTTTGTTATATATATGTTATAATAAGTTATACTATGTAGATATCATTCCAAAATAAAACTTGTACGGTGTAGATACTTTTTCCTTGTAGATAACAAGCCAAAGTAGCACCGTGTGTGTGTGTGTGTGTGTGTGTGTGTGTGTGTGTGTGTGTGTGTGTGTGTGTGTGTGTGTGTGTGTGTGTGTGTTTCAATTTTACATTCATCGTATTGTGAAAATTCATTATTTTTTCTTAAATTTGCCGTCATCGTCTACCCATATATTTTTTTATGTATATTCATCTTTTTTTCTCTCTCTCGGGTGTCAACAGCATCTCACCTGTGCTGTCGGCGTAACAGTTTAATTATCCCTCTCACCTGACGACCTAAAGAACACCTGGGGCACAGAAGGGGAACTTTTGACCCTCCAGTGCCGGTAGAGAGGCGGAAATGCCTCTTGATGTCCCCCTTCTCTCTCTCTCTCTCTCTCTCCTCTCTCTCTCTCTC
>JAXIVD010011045.1:0-12100 GCA_036785275.1 Cancer borealis
AGCATAACTTGCACCGCCCTCCCGCTACAATCTTAGTTCATTTACGGAGTAGCTGGAAATATATTTTGTCCTGAAGATGGCTTTGGCACATTTCCCTGGAGTGTTCATTTGAGCGGAAGTTCATAACATCCTAATAATGATTCGAGGGTAATAAGTCTACTTTAATTAAACGTAGCGTCGAAGTTGACAGGAAGTACATATTTATCACAAAATATAGCTACTCGTAAATCTATATGGAGGTAGATCATGTTTTAGTGGTGTATCTTTTCTTAATTGGATTAGTTACGGAGCGGCACATGATTGGGTGAATTTCTTATATCACCTTTTGAAGACTGCATTATCTGCTTAATCAAGAGGATGAGATTGCTTTCTGGAAAGAAAAAAAATGATCAACCAGGAAACTGAGCTGAATTTGGAGGAAATGTCCAGAGGGATTGGAGTTCGCCAGGTGGGTGGATAAAAGAGAAGGACAGGTGGACAGACAGGTGCGTAAGGGGCGAAGAGGGAAAAGTGTTTTAGCTCAACCATTGGAGGAGTATTTATTGGAGGAAAGAAGGACGGAACATTCTGGGAAGTAGGAATAGCCTAACAGACAGCAGGAAGGGAAGTGCTGAAAAAACAAGTGGGAGGGATGGAGGGAATGGAGTAGTTGAGTAAGAAAACCATAATATAGAGGAGGAGGAAAGTGGTACTGACCAGCAGGAAAGGAGCAGGAAGGGCTTGTTGGTTGGACGTGTTGCTAATAAACTTCCCAAGAGGATCAGTTCCTCGGTGAATGGTCTGTGCCATGTTTTATCCCTTTGTGGAAGATGGTGGCAAGGTTATGGTATTGTGCCTTTAACGATTTTCTGTCAGTCTGGAATTGAGCGTCCTACATTTTTCATAATTTCATATTGTATGAGTAATTCTATAAATGATTGACTCTGTCTTTATAATGAAGGATGCAGTCACACAATTAATGTTGAAACTGTAAGTATAGTGCAGTGCAAGCCATGCATATTCATCTGAATCGACTAGGCAATATAGTAGGTATCACTCAGTTCGAAACTGTTCCAGTATGCCATTAACTGAAAGGTTTCAAATTCCCTGACTTCCAAAACAAAATGCTCCTTTATTAAGAATCTGACAGAATCACTGTCACACCCTCATAAACACAGATGGGCCAGAGGTGCCACATACCACGACATGGAAGCATTGATGTCTGGATGCACTACGATGCACTATGATGCACAATGAAGCACCGCAGCTGTGGAACCTAACACCGGCGTCATCATCTCCGATAGTGCGGCGATAAATGAATATGAAGAGCAAGGGAAGAATTACTACAGCTTGACACTCGCTATTACTATCGTCACTTCCATCGCATCGCCAGGGGTTCACTGCCAGAGATAAGCCCGTGGCGCTACATTTCGTGTAAAGAGCGTCTGTCAGAACAGGTGGCAGGTGGTGGCACTCGTGGTAGGTTCAGGCCGCTGATAAAGGGCTCTTCTCGTAATGAGGGAGCCGTGAGTATCTCGCAGGAAAAGAAAACGAAACCTCAAACACGGGTATCTAGACCACATAATGATACCTCAGAAACCAGACAGTTTAAACCTTGTAGCAACTGATTATTCCACTTTACTTTAGTCCTGTAAAAATACCTATATTCTTTATGTAAAACGAATACATTGAATAGGACTTATATCGTAGGACTTTTATTTATTTTTCTCTCTCTCTTTCACTCACACTCACACACTCACACTCTCACACACTCACACACACACACACACACACACACACACACACACACACACACACACACACACACACACACACACACACACACACACACACACACACACACACACACACACACACACACACACACACACACACACACACACACACACACAAACACACACACACACACACACACACACACACACACACACACACACACACACACACACACACACACACACACACACACACACACACACACACACACACACACACACACACACACACACACACACAAACACACACACACACACACACACACACCGGGCTATAATGAGCTCTAAGCTCTCTCCGGAAGGGTAATGGCTGGCGATCACGAGTTCAGCGCTTGATCCTCAAGATCGTGGTGAATTACACACACACACACACACACACACACACACACACACACACACACACACACACACACACACACACACACACACACACACACACACACACACACACACACACACACACACACACACACACACACTGCTTGGTAGCTCAGTGGTAATGTCTCGGCCTGTCACTCGCAGGCCGAGGTTAGCGCCTTCCTCAGAGTACAAAGTTTTTTACTGATGACCAAGCAGTTACTGTCGTCCTTGAGGAAGAAAATAGTGGGTGTGATGAGTAAACTGTCACAGAGCAGAACGTGCTCCTAAATACTTTTTGTGAATTACACATGCAGTGTGATTGTAGGCTAACATATGAGACAGTCGTGGTGAGCAATCCTTCCTTGGTGGCCGTGTGATGCAGGTGTGGGATTGGCTTTAGGATTCTTTTTCCATGGATTCATTGTCACTCGAAACCACTTCTATTTTGTTTCGTATTGGTTTTATTACCAATATACTACACCTTCTTATGATGTATTTTGTGGCCGTTGAAAGTTTTCCGCTCTCTTCTTTGGAAAGGAAAAAAAAGAAGGATAAGAAGAAAAGAAGAAAATAAAGCACGATAACTTTTTTCCGAGCACAGTTAGATTCACATCAGGAAACATGTACCCTTTCAGTGTGTGTGTGTGTGTGTGTGTGTGTGTGTGTGTGTGTGTGTGTGTGTGTGTGTGTGTGTGTGTGTGTGTGTGTGTGTGTGTGTGTGTGTGTGTGTGTGTGTGTGTGTGTGTGTGTGTGTGTGTGTGTGTGTGTGTGCGTGTGTGTGTGCGTGTGTGTGTGTGTGTGTGTGTGGGTGGGTGTGGGTGTGTGTGTGTGTGTGTGCGTGTGTGTATGTGTGTGTGTGTGTGTGTGTGTGTGTGTGTGTGTGTGTGTGTGTGTGTGTGTGTGTGTGTGTGTGTGTGTACCCAAAAAATGATAAAAAAGGATGGGTATAAGAGGAGAGGAAGGAGCGAGCGTAAACTAATTAAATGTAACAACCTAATTAAATTTAACAAACGTCAAGCTGACTAATTAATTAGATTTGCCTTAATGACTTCAGATCCGATCCCATGTTGTATATTAAGATTTTTTCCTTCCCTCCTTCCTTCCTTCTACCCGCCTTTTCTTTCCTCGTTCTCCTTCTTTCAAGTGTCCTCATTATCAATATTATAAGTTAATTTATGATGAGATATAGAACGGCGTGGATAAACATTTCAATTTTTTCATGTTTTTTTTTTTACGCTGTGGTGCCTTTGATTGATTGCTTTTTAATTGTTATTGCAATACTGGTCATCAAGAACCCGGGTATTAGAAATGAGAATTAATTAAACCTTAAACTTAATGGCTAGTCTTTAGTCACTATGTATCAGCTGCAGGGTTAATGGGCATCTCTTTCGTCTCACTTCAAGGATAGACACTGTTCAATGTGAATAACAAAAGAAATATATAGAAAAAATAAGCTCATCGCTACGTATTATAGTTAACAGAAAGAAAGAAAAAATTGCATCTGTGGTTGTTGCGCTGATTCCTCCAGTGTCGTGAAAGAATGGATTAAAAGTTTGCAATGAAAAATAATAATAACAATAAAAAATAAGTGTTGGAACCAGGAAAGCACGAGAGTCGACACCGTTGCACCAGAACTCTCAGCTGCCCAAGGGCGTCATGAGAGAGGGGGAAAAAAGGCTTGACATGTCGTTTTGCTCCTTTTTTTGGCTGTTAATTTCGGCCGCCACATCACCTAACATTTCCGCGGCGCCAACACCTTCACACGCACCACGCAGCAGAGCACAGAAGCTTCGGGTGTCCGCGGCGGTGGCTACGAATTCTACCTCTTCGATTCCGGAGTAAAAAGAAAACGGTGATAGAAAAAAAGAGTCACTGAGGCTTGGAACTGGATGCGTGACTGGCGTGGGCACAGAAAAAGTAGAGGCGCGCGTGGCTGACGGGAATGAAAAATATCTGGAGACTGAATAGTGTGTGAATGACCACGCCAATTCCCTTATATTTTTTAACGAATGTTTTTTACTGGTGTGTACGTGTCTTGAGTCTTGTTACATATATATATATATATATATATATATATATATATATATATATATATATATATTTTTTTTTTTTTTTTTTTTTTTTTTTTTTTTTTTTTTTTTTTTTTTCGTCCCAGCATCTTGTTTGTGCAGGAGGAGGAGGAGGAGGAGGTTAAGGGCAAGGACGTGAAGTTTGACTAAAATATGCTAACAATGTAGTGCAAAATGACGATCATGGTGATGCAGAATCAAATAATATCCAGTTAATTAAAGCTAAATATATTAGTATCATCATCATTATCATCATCTTCATCTTCTTCATTATCTAATTCTTCTTATCTTCTTCTTGCTCTTCATCATCATCACCGGTTAGAGTTTGCCATAAAATCCCTTATCACAATTAATGACATAACGGGGACGCTTTTGACCAGAGACAGCTAGGTAGCAGCGACACAAATTTTAAGTGATATAACATTGGAAAGGCGATGAGGAGGCTGTACTTGGTGTCTGTGAAAGGAGATTCACGTGGAGCTTTTTCTTTCTACTTAGTTCGTCATTACTGGAAGCTTTGCAGAACCCTTGCGTGGGAGGCAGACTCATTCACTGCAGGGGCAAAAGAGGCTTCAGTGTCAGGGAAAGAGAAGAGAAAACAGTTAATACATGTCCTCACTTTGATCATGATGGGAACCTTTCATTAGTGAGATCCAGGATAGCAATGAATGACAGTACTATGGAAGGACAAAATATGAATGTCATTAAAGGGAAAACTGTTTTCATATGTAGATGTGTCTATTGGAGTCAATGATGAAATGAGCTTTTTTTCGGTACAGTCATGAAGACAGTGAAATTGAGTTCTAGTGAAAACATGTATAAGGAGAGAAATAATTCGTTGTGTTAATACTCGAGGGATGGATTCAATTTGTGTGTAGTACTTTGAGTCGTCGAACTAATAAGCTAAAGAGAAAAAAATATAAGATAAATTGTTACGGAGAGAACATTCGACATGGGAAAAAATGCATCAGTCAAGTAATTTTTTTTTATAGTCATACCAGAACAAGACACTAAAGGTTTATTGGGCTGATATTACTACTGTCAAGGGGACGATACTCATCTTCTCGGCTCATCACTTTTGGCTTACGCTGTGATCCTAAGAAAAGTGTTTGTCTTATACCTTGACTTTTTTGATAATATCCACATAATGTTGTATGTACGATTTTTATCTATTTTGTCCATGCATAAAATGTTCTCATCTGTCAACTAGGACGCTGTGTGGCAGGCAATGTGATTAGTCATTACACAAAACATTTTTATCATTAACATTACACTTTACATGTTCACTTACATCCAAGGTTAAAAACTGAATGACTTGGACGTGATAAATCTAAAAAGAATCCAACTAACTACAAGTGTTCACGTTTTTTATCGACGTATTGATCCTACCCTAAACGACGTAATTGGGTTGGATCTGACAGAAACCCCGACCACGACAACCAGACACACGAGCAAGACAGATCACCACGACGATTTAGTGACGAAAAAAGTTTTTAAAAAAAACTGGATTCCTGATTAACTACTCCTGGTTCCCCTCACCTCCCTTCCCCACACACCCTTCCCTTCCCTTCCCTTTCCCTCGTTACCTCCTCACTGTTCCCTTTGCCGTCCCGCCACTCTCCTCTTTCCCGCCTGTCACCGCACCTTTACCCCATTTCTCCCTCGTTCTTCTTTCCATCCCATGTTATTTCCATCCCCTGTTATTTCCATCCCTCCTCCTCGCCCCTCTTCCCAACTAGTAAACTGAAGAACCATAAACAACTTTTCCTTCCATTCGGCAATCCTATCAAACCTGGGAACATATTTTATTTTTCCTTTTCTTTAGTGATTGGAGCGATATTTTCCTTTAATCTACATGCACAAATAAAAATGTTAGAACAATGTTTTTCACGTCAAAGGGTAAAAAGACAAACTTTCTTTCAGAGGAGGTCAGGCACTGATTAGGAGATCACAGGGCGTGTAATAGGAAACTGGGGGGAAAGGAAACATTGGGTATAGGTGACTGGGAACTTGAGGGAAACTGGGATGTAGCGGGTGATAGGGAAGCATTGACAGAGAAAGTCGGTTTCCAGGCAGGGAGGAAAGGAAATAATATAAGAAGAGTCAATGGACAGATGTGATTTTTTTTAGGGGAAGCAGATACGTGGATGTGGGTTGTGGAGGTAGCAGGAACGTGGGAAGCTTGACAAATTGCGGGGCATCTGTGGTGTGGGAGCGGGGCGGGGAAGGGGAAGGCGACAAAGATACAATGCAAAGGAAAAGAAACAGCGAAATGGATTGATTGTAAGCCGCTCGTCGCCTCTTGTAATCTCTATAATGGAATCATGAAGTGCGGGAGTCTGCCATCCCATCTCTCTAATTAGACTTTCCTCCTCATTCCAGAAGTAAAGGAAGGAAAAAAATATATCAGAAAACTGTAATTAGGTGCGAGTGTGTGTGTGTGATCCCCCAAATTACTTCAAAAAGAAAAAAAAAACATCCTCTGGTATACCCGCACCTAGCACAAGACGAAGCAGCAGAAAGAATCATGTCTGCTAATGAACCTCACCAAGGGACAAGGTGTGATGCAGAGAGAAAATATGTATGAATTATTTAATGTACCAAGAAATGTATTAAAAAACGGTCCAAAGTATGTGTGTGTATGTATGTATGTGTGTGTTTATCTGTGTGTGTGTGTGTGTGTGTGTGTGTGTGTGTGTGTGTGTGTGTGTGTGTGTGTGTGTGTGTGTGTGTGTGTGTGTGTGTGTGTGTGTGTGTGTGTGTGTGTGTGTGTGTGTGTGTGTGTGTTTATGTGTGTGTGTGTGTGTGTGCGCGTACGAGATCTTTATGTTGGTCCTTGTCGTGAAGTTATTAAAGCCATTAATTTTTTTTATGCGATTTGAAAATAATATATGTCATCCTCGTAAAAGAACTATAAGTTTCCTACAACTCGTTATATTGAAAGGAAATGGTCCCTTGGTCCTTCAGCTCTGCAATTACACTGATATCAATAACTGTTCAGGAGAATGTATCCGTGAATTATCGTCTCAACATTCTGTTTCCAATAGTTTGTTTCCAATAATATGTGGATTACTTTTGATTACAAGCATCTTTCTGGCAAGGATTTTTGTTTTTCTGAATGAATGAACGACATGTAGAAAGTCACCTTTCTTATAGTAATTCATGATGCCATTGTACGCTCTCACTTCTTCTGTACTGTAACTACTTCAAAATTATCCTTGCGTGCTAGTTTAGGCTTTCAAGGCTTTCTCGCGAGTAACGTGAGGCTCATTTTGTTGTTCGCATAAAAAATGGCCTGTACCACTTACACTTAATAATTGATAATATGTATTTATATATATATATATATATATATATATATATATATATATATATATATATATATATATATATATATGTATTATATATATATATATATATATATATATATATATATATATATATATATATATATATATATATATATATATATATATATATATGTGTGTGTGTACCGAGGGTCAGAGTTGAGATACGAACAGAAAACGAGTATAGAATAATGGACAACTTTAATGATGAATAAATAAATAAATACTCGCTATATCCGTGGTGGTGCTCTTACAAATGCTTATCCACCCTTAGCGACACAAACATAAACATATACCTTAACACAAATATTCCTATTCTATCCTACCTAACTATACGTGAGGGAACTGATGGAAAACGACCCAAAATACACTCACGCCACAAATATTGTTTGAGAGTCACTGGGTCCTTCTGGCCGTCGTCCTTGTTTGAGAGGCAACTCCACATGCAGCCTTCGTCAAACCACAACCGAAAGACAGTCTTTTGCTGGTCCTCTCGGCAGCTGTATCCGGGAGGACAATTTACTGTTAGATATTAATCTTAATGTTTTTTTCAAGTGTGGCAAGGCTTTTAGGAACACTGAAGGCTTACCTGTCTGGAGCGGGGTCACGGAAGACTAGTGACTGACCTTCCGCCCAGACCGGTATATATATCCTCAGTTCCAGTGACGTCACGCGTTTTTCCCATCATCCTCTTTCGCTAGTAGTACCTACTCTAACCATAACAAGGTATCTTAACGAGCGTCGAGAATACGAGGATTTACCGGTGATTCCGCAAAGGAATCACCGTAATGATAGTTGGCCCGTTGTACTCGGTACACGGCTTTCCTCTTTAAAAAAAATAAATCCTCGTATTCTCACACTCGTAAGAACATGAGTTTATATATTATCAACATAAGTCGGGACCGGTCTTTTTCTTCTTCTTCTTCTTTCTTCTTGTCTCTATGCAAGACTTCCGAGTCAGACGTGACTCGACTTCCTGGTCGGAATAGGTGAAGCCAACTCCCACCAGTCCTGGCAAACTGAGCAGGGTGGTGATCCTCAGCGGGGCTTCACCAAGCCTTCGTCCTTGGGGGGGTAACATCCAGGTCCTTTCCCTGGGGCAGAGTCCAGAGCCCCCAGGATTGCGGTGATCACTGCTTCAGCTGCGGGACCAGTGTTTCAGCTCGGCATCTCCTTAGCTGCAAAAAGTTTTAGAGGCAGTAACCTTTCCTTAGAACACTCAGGGGTCTATTAATCTCTCTCCTCAGCACTCCTCTACGTATCTTCTTACAGGCCTCCGTTGTCGGGCTGTGCGTGGCTCCTCCGTGTCATCCTCATCCTCGGAAGGAAACACGATCTCGCTCATGTCGACTATAGAACCTCCATCACCCACAACTAGTGTTAACTTGTCCGCGGCACGGTGGATTGTGTCGCCGTTGACAGTGAGGTGGTGGTTGTAATGATGGTTGTAGTAGTAACTGCCTCGTCCACTCTCGAAGTGGAGGAGTGTATATTTGGCACCACCATAGTCGCCCTCACGTATAAGTTAATATCCCTAACACAAATATTCCTAACTCCCGCGTCACTCATCCGACGTTTCAATTTAAAAAAACATAGCATGGGCTTTCCGTTTCATTACCGTGGGCACCACCAACGAATCGAGCAAGGTGTTATCTCTTTTCTGTTTAAAATAATAAAGGACTCCATCTTCCTCTGATCGTGATGACCGACTTCTGAACACTCTGGTTTTATTGCTCCACCAAGCGCTTGTTCACCCACTTCTGTTATTTCCTCCTGGGGAAACCACGAGTCGCCTAACAAGTCTATCTGAGAATTCATAATTAAAATTTAATTGGAGGGGGAAGGACCCATACGACCTTAAGAAAAAAAAACTCTTCTTCCTCTTTCAAATCTAACCCGTGAGTTGAATCTTAATCACGCTAATCAAAAGTTAAAGCAAAAAAAAAATTCAAGAACTAAAAAAAATACCACTTGTTAAATTTAGTTAAGCCGTATCCACGCAGATACGGAGGGGAGGGGAAGGGTGCTCAGCGATCCGAAGACCGCGACTCACTTAACAATCTGGGGATATGTGCCCGCAGAGGAGACTTTGAGCGTATTAGTCCACTAACACTATCACTAACACTTAAAAAAGAAAACAATGCATCACTATTAACTCTACGTAACGATTCTAATCACCAATCACTAATCACTACTCTGTAAGGGAATAAAAAATTAACTGGAAGTGGGGCTAATTACCTACTTAACTAGCACACTGTAGCGTCCTCCGGACAACGTGGGCTGATGCGTAATTTGCATCTACACCGCTGCAACCACTGTACCGAGGGTCCGGGTGAGAGGCCACTGTACCGTAGGTAAATGTTTCTTCTGTTTCTTCTCACCCTTCTTATCTGGCCCTCCACCACCGAGGTTGAGATAAGAAGGGTGAGAAGAAACAGAAGAAACATTTACCACCGCTGCCACCACTGTACCGAGGGTCAGAGTTGAGATACGAACAGAAAACGAGTATAGTAAAATAATGGACAACTTTAATGATGAATAAATAAATAAAGTACTCGCTATATCCGTGGTGGTGCTCCTACAAATGCTTATCCACCCTTAGCGACACAAACATAAATATATACCTTAACACAAATATTCCTATTCTATCCTACCTAACTATACGTGAGGGAACTGATGGAAAACGACCCAAAATACACTCACGCCACAAATATTGTTTGAGAGTCACTGGGTCCTTCTGGCCGTCGTCCTTGTTTGAGAGGCAACTCCACATGCAGCCTTCGTCAAACCACAACCGAAAGACAGTCTTTTGCTGGTCCTCTCGGCAGCTGTATCCGGGAGGACAATTTACTGTTAGATATTAATCTTAATGTTTTTTCAAGTGTGGCAAGGCTTTTAGGAACACTGAAGGCTTACCTGTCTGGAGCGGGGTCACGGAACACTAGTGACTGACCTTCCGCCCAGACCGGTATATATATCCTCAGTTCCAGTGACGTCACGCGTTTTTCCCATCATCCTCTTTCGCTAGTAGTACCTACTCTAACCATAACAAGGTATCTTAACGAGCGTCGAGAATACGAGGATTTACCGGTGATTCCGCAAAGGAATCACCGTAATGATAGTTGGCCCGTTGTACTCGGTACATATGTATATATATATATTTTTGTTTAGATTAACCAAGACAGATGCGTCGTGCTGTTTATATAGGTCGACAGGACAGAACAGTACCGTTAAAAAATATATACAATTGGATGGAGAGTTAGAGGCTATTCAAAACGCATAAAATATTGAGATTACTAAAAAGAGAAATATTGAACCCTATTACATCTTATTTACTGCATCCGGTTAAGATAATTCAATGAAAAAGGGAAACTACAATGGTGATATCACGGCCGCGTTTGTTTCTTATCGCTAGTAAACAGTCTGTCTTCCTGCAACACAGACGTAACTTAGACCTGAGCAAGGTGTGGAGGATTTGAGCGCCGTCTGGGGCATATATTCACTAGACCTGGAAGGATATATACCTGGGAAAATATGTGCCCAATCACAGGCTTCACTGGGGCAGGCTGAGCATAACAATATCACGGGATCGACCTTAACCATGCAAATACAGTTTTTTTTCTTCATGTAAGTGAATTATTTCGTTGGAAAACCACTCTTATCAGTATTAGGTTAAGTAAGAATGACACTATCTGTACCGGGTGTATAGCACAGCGCTGGAATAGAATATGTAAGTTTTAATAATTGTATCGGATTTGGTAACACTCAACATAAATCGATGTAACCGATTGTATATTCTATTTAGCGCAACTACTCCAGTCTATTGTATAAAACAATAGAACCATAAACATTGCCTTACAGCACACAAATATTACGCAGAGAAATCACAGCTTAGATTATATTTTTTTCTTCTATTGTGCCGTCACATTACAAACAATTAAACGAGACAAACACTTTACATACTTCTTCCTTTGACGTAGACGAAAAGTTTGATTGGTATAGGAGTTTTTTTTTTAGCTACACGTTAATCCATTTACTTTTGGTTAAGTGGCAGAATGATGTTAACCAGTTCCTTCAGAAAACACTCTGGAATCAACTAAATATAAGGCAAAAACGACATTCTTTCTATGATTTTACTTAACAAACTGAAGTAACTGACCTGACTAATAATACTAGGATTAAATTCATCGATTCATACTTAGTTTAACGTTACCAATTCCACCACAATGTCCAAGGGTTTCTCGGTGCTGCATACATACACCAAACACAGATAACGTCTTTCGTAGTGAGCTGAATGCTGATATGAATGTTTTCACCACAAAATAATTCATTCAGATACAAAAGAAACAGTATTTACATGGTCAAAATGAGTCCTTGAATTTTTCTATTATTAAATTGTTTTTTTATCTCTTACCCGTATGCGTATCTTGCCTCAGCTCGGCCTGCTATTGGTCATGATTTCTTGTGTATAAATGTATAAGATCTTCCTGATTTTGCGATTATACGGGACGGGGTTGGGTGGGGCGGGCGGGATGGGGCTCGGCTGGGG
>JAXIVD010011046.1:2500-10000 GCA_036785275.1 Cancer borealis
ACTAATGAACCAATCAGCGTAAAGTATGAACATTCCTATAGGAGAATAACTGCGGTAACGCCTGCATGACGCAACATATTCTGGAGAACACATGCGCTGAGATCGAGTGTGTTGGGCGTGACTAGTTATATCTAAACATCATCAGATCAGCTCCGTCCCGACCCGCTGCTACACACACACATACACACATACACACACACACACACACACACACACACACACACACACACACACACACCTTAACACACACACGGTCATCGTTCCTCATACAGTTCGCACGTGTGATGTTATCTCAGTACTGAAATCATGGATGGAACATTGATTCTCATACACGTTCAAGTATCATATCCTTAAGATGAACAGAATATATTAATAGGATGTAGTGCCACACCATTACACGTGTTACAGTATAAAACGGATACATCTACGATTTACGCTATAGTGATGTATATAATTAATTCATAAACCTTAAGGCTACAACGAGTAAGTCTATTGAACCCTACAAGCCTATAATCACGTGTGTGTTATCATCTACCTGGGTTAGTGAGGTGTTAATTGAATATCACACCTGAGGATCCAGCTTCCCAGACTGACAATCAAGGTAAGTTACTTAAAAAATACCTGTAATGTCAGTTTTGTTTCTGTTTTATGCATTAATAATTGTTGTGGTGTGTTATGAACCTTTTAGTGTTATTCTTGGTGTGGTCTCATTGACATTTGATCTTGATTTGCTTCACTTTTCTGGTTTGCTACAATTTCTTTTCCCTGTTTAACTTGATGAAATTAGATGGATGAGTGAGGAAGAACTGTGTGTGTGAATGATAGTTAACACAATGAAACACACAGACACACGCACATGAAGAAGAAAAAAACATTTACACCCTTAAGTCTGTCCTTGAGAACATAGCCACAACATGCAAACTTAATCTTATTCCATATAATATACACAGTGGTCCATGTTCCTAAGCTTACACCCTCTGAAGCCTACAAGCTGTACACACACACACGCACATACACATTACACAGCCTTCATATATTCAGGTGACGCAACATTTAGCGCAAAACACTTCCTATGATTTACCAATATATTTCACAATCAACGAGAAATTGTGAATAAAAGAAGAGATGTATTTCGTTATTGAAGTTTTATTTGTTGTATGCAATGTCGAGTCCTTGATACATAAATATAATATGGTCTGGCGATGAGTGGGATTTTTTTAAAACGTATTTTTTGTCCCTTAGCAAGTATTCTTTTAATGTCATAAGAAAAAAAATGCATCGCTGCAGATTCACATATTGATGTATTTTCGGCCAGACTGCAGCTAAAACGTGAACAGCTGCAGCAGAAATGTTAGCAGCTGCACCACCTAACACCACCACCACCACCACCACCGCTGCACCGCCATGTTTGACCTGCCGTGTCTTGGTGATGTCAGGTCATGACACGCTTCATAGGGTTTGGCGGTAAATTAACTACATTTGTATGCAACGAACTTTGAAATGACACATTATAAAAGTCACATTGTTTGAGGACTTTTTTCATGATGTTAAGGATAAGTTGTTAAAAGTTCATGCTGCTGTTCTATACTGAGGCGCGTCCACTGCCTGTACCTTCCTTAGTTATAAAAGTAATATCCAGCAGAAGGTTGTAAGACACACACTTGAGTAACAGCCAATTGACTTGAATAAACCATCCTTCTAATATTATGGTTTGGATTTGATTGGTTTATATGCAACAAACGTTTCAATATTGTTTTCATTGAACGTTTCCTGTGTTGCATGTTGGATATAACCTTGCATTGACATTTCATATATCATCTCTTACACAATGCAATATTTTCTGGTGAATGGTTCATGAGGAAGCTTTAAGGCATTTATCATACTTATCATTAACTTATATTGCTATTAATTTTTTTCATTGCTGACGGGATCTGAATCAATTATCAGTTGGTCGGTGCGCCTCACGTCACCTGTAAATACCAGGTGTAAGGCTCCTCCTGTTTTATTTAGTGGATGGGTGTGTTCGGCGCTCTACACGTCCTATGTGAAGCCAACCTTTCATGTGGGTGAAGAGTGAAGAATAACATAGTAGATGGTGACGTGTGCATTGCAGTGAATAATGTTTACCTATGTTGTTGTGGCAAATTTTGGTTTGAAGTATTTGATTGTTCTAAAGGTGAAGGGAGACGATGGTATATATATATATAGAAAAGAAACTCATGTGAAACCAAACTCAGTCACGAGTCAAACAAACATGAGAGTCAAACTTGAACGCACGCAGACAGGCTACCTTCAAAGAATATATTTTTTATCAGTCTATCTTCATCCCAAATACCAGTCATGTGTGGGTGACTTGGGTACCACATTAACGTTTTATTCCTTTTCATCTCTCAAGGAATGCGTATTATTTGCTTAATATTTCCTCACGGAATCATACCTTATCCAAAGCCCTGGGTTGTTAGCACTAAGGAGACGCCATCAACATTACTACCAAATTCACGATCCTTTGAAGGCAATAAAAGCTAAAATCTGTGCTATTTTAGTCACGGAATCAGATAGTACAGTACACCTTGAACGAACTAAACTACAGACATCAATCATCCATAATATTACCGTAAAGTCGTAAACATTCATCGATCAGGATGTGGTGGCAGAGTTATTTGCAAAGTGGACTATAAAGCCTTACACCACACGCTCAGAAGGTGGCCGCGACGCACCAAGAAGTGTGTTTGGTGATGGTGGTGCGACGTGATGGTGAACATAAACAGTGAGTGTATAAACAAACATTCCTCAAGGCTATACGTACAGGACTGGATAACACAACTATACCGGTGAGGCGAAGTAACTCAAACGGCAAGATGATAAAGTAACTGAAAAGTAGTCAACCTCAGAAATTACATTTGAGTGCATTCGCCATGCATTGAATTTAAATTGCAGGTGCTTGAAAGATGACCCATTTCCAAAAAGTTCATAAGCATTACTTTCATCATTTAATAATATTTCAATAATTATAGTTGAGAAAATATTTAATATGGACCCTCGCATAGTCATTATTTTAATTATTATTAGGAGGAGGTTTAAATGAAAAGTTTTCTCAAGAATATTATTCAGAATATCACTATTTGGCTTTGGTTGGAAACATTTAAGAACCTGAGTTTCATGACACGAGTGGCATTAAATATAATGATGTGAACGTGTTTTAAGTATTGTCATTGTTATTCCACAACTAGTAAATATATCGAGCTCTGGTTTCCTTGGGCAGCCTTACCAGAGTGTATGAATACTATTTGTATCTATAGATTTTTGTAATAAACATATTTAATGCAATCTAAAGAGAAGTGTGAGTGTTACAATACTGTAGACCAACATAACAAACAATGCATAACAAACATAAACTTAGAGCCAAAATTATGCTTTATACTCCATGCGTGAGGAAGCAGTGAAAGGTTGGTAAAGGCAAAAAGATGGTATAAGATCTAGTCATAAAAAAAGGTTATATAAACGACACAAACGATCTATTCTGAGAAAGAGCTGAGCATCAAAAGTAAATATGTGATTAGACTGAACGAACAGCACTTGGCGTGAGTTTAAATATCTTACTTCAATCCAGTAAAAACACGAACACATGAAGAAAAAGACACAAAAGAGAGAGAGAGAGAGAGAGAGAGAGAGAGAGAGAGAGAGAGAGAGAGAGAGAGAGAGAGAGAGAGAGAGAGAGAGAGAGAGAGAGAGAGAGAGAGAGAGAGAGAGAGAGAGAGAGAGAAGAGAGAAAGAGAGAGAAAGAGAGCCTTGTCAGAAAGAAAACTGGTAGGATCATTATCGCATGGGGAAAGGAATGCAGTGATGAAATGGTCACTGAAGGATAGTACAATGGCCTCAACAATGACATATGCAACTGTAACATGAACACGGAACAGAAGACAAAGGTGTAGGATAGGATGTAAGCAACACAAACGACCCACTTGAAAAGGTGCTTGTGGTGTGAAGGAAAATGGATGGTCAGAGTAATGAAAGTGTGGAGGCAAGATTTGGAATATGTACCAGGGAAGAAGAGGAAGAAGAAGAAGAAGAAGAAATGAGTTATGGAGTGTTAGTGGAGCTGGTACAACGTAACACACTCTGGTATTTTGCTTGCTTGAATGAAAAAAATAGGGAGACTGAGAGTATCTATATGAGTGTGATAGGTGCTGTAGGTAGGAGAGTTAAATTTTCTGTATAGAGGAAGGACAGTGTTAAAATATCTTTAAAAATTAGGAAAAAAGAAGACTATGAGGACTGGAATATGTGAGGATGATGTATGAAGATTGGAGAAACTCTTAGAAACAGACATCACATTAGATATATAAATAGACTACCAAGAACGTACGTGGTATGACATAATGACATATTACCTTACACAAGCTACCCTCACACGTCTAGCCAGGCATGTACAGTAAGTTAATAAGTTGGATTTTTCTGCAATATTAAAATGATCTCGGTACCTTGAAGAACAATGTAAAGATTTTTCAGTAATTTAATGACTCGTTCACCATAAACCCACTGATACGCTTGTTATATATTTTAAGTTTTTTATCATACTAATCCGTTTCATATCTGTAGTAAAGGCAAGCATTGTATCCTCACCCTGTAACTATTTTTTTTTTTTTTGTGTACTAAATTTTTGTCGTCCTATCATGGCGGAGTATATATGACTCTTGGAATCAGGTTTTGTAGCAATGATCTATTTTCCTTTAAACATTTATTAGACGCACGTCCTCCTCAGCCTTTTGATGTATGTTATGGCACCTTGTGGAGCTATTACTAAAAGATAGTTCACGGTATTGTGTTCTTTGCTGTAGTCAAAGAAAACGGACATTTATTACATCACGTCAAAAACTGAAGATATTTTCCAAGGGAGCAATCATGGGTACTTTTCTACAAACTGATAAGAAATACGTCTAGTTTCCATGTATTACGGTATCATAATGTAATTCAAATAGAACAATATCGTGAAGGTACACTTACGTAACTATTTTAACCCTCAATTTATGAACCAGACTTCATAAATTATCAATATTCCTCCATAACATTCAATTCATAGATAGTTATATGTACGTATTGTCAATGTTGTTATAACCTTGAAAAGTGATCAGGGTGTGTGTGACAGCCAACACCTGCCAGGATGCTATCACCAACAGTATGGAACAATCAATAATAATAGTCGAGGGGCGCGAGAAACAGGTGTACCG
Organism: Cancer borealis; assembly: GCA_036785275.1. Taxonomy (NCBI): domain Eukaryota; kingdom Metazoa; phylum Arthropoda; class Malacostraca; order Decapoda; family Cancridae; genus Cancer; species Cancer borealis. Next base: position 7,729 of record JAXIVD010011046.1, read on the forward strand.
ACTTGGTGGGGCTGCAAGAATGGCTTTGGGTGTAGAAAAGTGACGCGAAAATGAAAGAATAATATAAGTAATAAAAAGAATTACTACTTATATCTGAATCTGACGCTCAATTAGACTTGTTATATAGCACTTGTACAGATCCTGTTTGATATACAATGTGTTTTATTTATATAGTATCTAGTGTATAGTGAAAACTGACAAATCATACAATCTGTACAACCGCCTGATGCAAATAATAACTTTTTTTTGCAGTTATTCACCATTTCCTTCAGTATATCCTTGCATCACCTACTCCTTTACTTTAAAATCTGTGCTTGAAGTTTATAAGTCATATGCTGTCCTGGTTAAACTTAATACAATACGAGTACTACTTAACCAGCCGTTGTACTCCCACGACCTACTGTTTGTTATTGTTTGAGGATCACGTGACTGCGTACACTTGCATCCCATCTATACAGAGACACCAAACAAGCTACCTGGTCTGTAATAAGTACTTCATCCACTCCCAATGCAAACTTATGACCTAACGAGCCTCTTCCCGACACACACAGTAACGTTATGGGGTTATTCTTAAGTAGTTGTAGTAGTAGTAGTAGTAGTAGTGTACTAGTAAAATAAAAACACAATAATGATGAAAGCTTCTGTATACAACTGTCTTTATCGAGAAATAAATGATAAAGAGTGGAGAGTCAAGAGCGTTGGATCAACAGAGACAGAAGTGGAGTCAGATGTAGTGGTGAAGGCATTTAAAGACGAAACTCCCGCTCACAGAGTAACTTTTTCATCCATCATACACCCTCCACCCACCTGTTAATGCGTCACCCTTCCATCACCCTTCCATCACCCTTGCATCACCCTCGTATCACCCTTCTATCACCCTGCTTCCCCGAGTGTAAAAATGTGTACTGGCGGTCATACTCTCTCCCTTTAGGCAAGAAAACTGGGATGTATTGTTATTTATAGATGTTTGTGCCACTTTCTCAGGGCGTGAAGAGGCGGTGATGATGATGGTGTGTGTGTGTGTGTGTGTGTGTGTGTGTGTGTGTGTGTGTGTGTGTGTGGGTGTGTGTGTGTGTGTGTGTGTGTGTGTGTGTGTGTGTGTGTGTGTGTGTGTGTGTGTGTGTTGGTTGTGCTACGTTCCTTTGGCAGATTGATTGATGGATGATGATGATGATGATGATGATGATGATGATGATGATGATGATGATGATGATGATGATGATGATGATGATGATGATGATGAACTAATAACAAAACACTTAGACAACTTACCAATTGTTCCATGACTGTTCCTAAAAAAAGAAGAAAAAAATCATAGTTTAGTAAGTTATTCATAAATTATGCATAAATATAATATATATCTCACCATATTTAATACATATTCTTTCCCTAGCAAGGCAAAAACAATAGAATAAATGAAACTTTTATTATTATCATTATCATTATTATTATGATCATTATTATTATCATTATTACTACTACTACTACTACTACTATTACTGCTACTACTACAATCAACATAATCATCATAACCATTCAGGGGACCAAGACTCACTCCCTTCCTCTATATATCTATAATACATTCACTCCTGGCTTTAGTGAAACGTGATCCTTCAGTGTGTAAGGACGCCACCCCTCGCCCCTCGCCCCTCACTCCCCTTACGAGGGAATGTGATCACGTATGAATCTATAAGTAAATGTATCTGGCCTTACAGCTCCGAACGGGAGGAGGGGTGAGCTATGAATATGTAAGGATGGAAAGTGTTTAACAATATATAGTTTGGATGGAGTGTCTGTGTATGTGTGTGTGTGTGTGTGTGTGTGTGTGTGTGTGTGTGTGTGTGTGTGTGTGTGTGTGTGTGTGTGTGTATATATACTGTTACTACTACTACTACTACTACTACTACTACTACTACTACTACTACTACTACTACGATTACTCAAAAATATAGTTCAGTAGGGTGAACGAGTACGAAATAAATCAAAAATATATAAAAAAAGAGAATAAAAATAAATCTGTACTTTACAACTTCTTCGTCCCCTTTGTACCCTTCCCCTTCCTCTTCCTCTTCCTCTTCCTCTTCCTCTTCTATCTCCTCTTGTTAATCACATTAGAAAGACTACATCTAAGTTTCTCTCTTTGGTTCTAAAAGTATTTGGTGATGACGATAACAGTAAGACGAATGGAACATAAAGTATGGAAATCAATAAGGATCATAGTACTTATTACCTTTGACCTCATTCTCGACCATCTGCTACTAGTGTGTGTGTG
>JAXIVD010011047.1:0-10000 GCA_036785275.1 Cancer borealis
GGAAGGACAGGAAAATTAGGAGAACGAGGAAGAAAAAATTAAGGTAAACACAAAGCACAGAACCTCTCAAAATTGTTCGCAGGCACCTCTTTTCCCGCCCCGGCTACTTTTGGCTGGGGCCACGTGGGCTTTATCACGTAGCCTCGCATCCACTCAAAACGTAACCCTCTTCCATGTCTCGTAGCCTCGTAAGGCTAATACTTCCCTTCTATTTCTCGACACATAGCCTCGCCTCTACACTAATACAAGAGGCGTAACCCTCCGCCATGCCTCGCCGTATACAGCTGATTCAATGCACACTCTGATTCTCGCCTCTCGCCGCACATTCTTACAAATGTGGGAAGCACACACCTGTCATGATGCCTTGTATGCCTTGCTACTGCCTTTCCTCAGAGAGGCTTCACTCTACTGCTACTGGGCCGGACTCTTACCCTCTCAAGACGACACTAATGTCACTGGCAGAGCCCGCAACATGTGTCATAGCCTTAGCGTAGCTTTCTTCCTTACCAGTCTCTTAACATTCGTCCTTCTCCCTCTCAGGGAATCTTCAATCTTCTTGAGAACATACATCTCCTTCCAATGTGCCTGATTCTCGTTGTCCCTAGACGATGTTATTGTGACGGGCGGGGCCCGCAACACGCCCATAAAACACCATAAAACAGGTAATCTCCCCAGCACGATCCGTGAAAGGAGCCGGCCACTAGCCCTCTTACCACATACACCTTTCCCACGGCCACGTCCTCTCCCACGGCCAGAGGAATTAGCAGAAAGGAAAACAATAGGATTCAGAAACTTCCTGCGCTCATGAAGTACTTCTTCTTCGTCGACGGGGTTCGCACCTTCCTCGGGGGCCTGCTCTGGTATTTCAGCAGAAGTGTCAAAGTGTTTCTTTGGGGTGGCGTTCAGCTGCTCTTCAATCTGGTCTCGGTCAGAGCCCCAGTCGAAATAAACAGAACCTTCACGCTTATCCCTGCGCTTCACCACGGTGGTAGCCACTTCACTGGGACAGTTAAACGCCTTCTTTTGCACTTTTCCCAGGTGCTGCAACCTCTCACTAAGCAGCACACTGCACTGCCCCCAGTGCTCTGCGCGAACCACCAGTTCCGAACCAAGAACCTCGGTGGTCTCCTCCCCTGGTGCAAAGTTACGATACTTGGCCTTCTGGTCATAGTATCTTTTCCTCTTCTTCGGCGCAGCTCCAAGATAGTGCGGAGCCAACTCCAGCGCCTTCACCAGTCCTTCCCGAGTACTTAACACGTTCTTCAGGAGCGACTCAGGGCGGTCAGAGTGGGGAGCACACCAGGCTTCCCGTTCTAAGTCCAACGGACCGCGCACCCGGTGCCTAAACACCAACTGATGCAGGACCCTGGTGAAAGAAGGATCCACCGCGGGAATAGGATGCAGGAGTGTGACAGGGGGATTCTGGTTGGGTTTGCCCACCATCTGGCAGGTGTGGCAGCTCTTCAGCAACTAGGTAATATTTCCGGCCATGCCAGGCCACCAGAAGTTGCCCCGCAGGCGGGCGAGAGTTTTCTGGACAACCAGGTGTCCAGCCATAGGTCCCTCATGTGCTAACAGCACCAGGGCCTCCCTCAAATCCTGAGACACTACTACCGGTAGTACTTCACTCCCGTCACTCTCCCTCGACTTGCGATGTAACACCCCCTCTGCATCAGAAATTCCTCTACTCCCCTTATCTCCTTTCCCACCTTAGCAAAATAAGGGGCCAATTCTGGGTCCCCTTTCTGTCTCTTGATGAGTAACGCCGGCTCAATGCAAGTGAGATTGGGCTGGACCACAGGATCTGTCGGAAGGGGCGGTGCCGACACCCTGGTTCCGTTCCGGGGCCTGAGGCGTGGCGTGGACTCATCCACCACTTCTTCATTGGCCAAAGTGGGTGGGCCCTCAAGGTGGGCCTCACCCGTCAGACAGTCACCAAACAAGGGAACAGCCTGTTCCCTGTCTCCGGTACACTCCGCACGGGTGGGAACATCCAACTCCCGCGCAGAGTTGGAAGCCTTCCCTCCCTCGGAGGTGACCCCTAACAAACTATCTGACATACCCGGCTGGGGCCCGGACTGAGTACCGAGACCCACAGCCTCACAACCAGGAAACACCACAGCGTGGGTGCTTCCTCCGGGGTGCCCCGCTGGGTGAGGAATACCAGCACAAGACTCCGCTACCCTCAACACTCCTTCCTCACCCTCGGCGACAACCTCTGCCAAGTCAGGTGCTTCTATGGGTGGCTCTGCACTGCGGCAGTCATCCCCCACACCTTGACTCACTGGAGAGCCCGGCTCTGGCTCATCCAGTTCACAAAAACTACTCTCTTTTGTCGGTGACTCTGCAGTGTTGCAGTCAGCCCCTAGAGTAGCAGCCGGTTTCACCCGTCTAGCCTGAGACCGGGTGACAACCCAAACACCCTCCTCCTCACTGCCCTCCAACAACGGTGACCCTGCCTCCTCGCAGTCGGCCGCAAGAGCGGCAGCTTCTTCCTCACCACTGTTCTCCTCTTCCGGTAGCCCCGCTCTGTCGCAGTCGGCTCTAGGAGCAACAGCCTGCATCACCCTCTCGGTCTGCGACCGGGTGACAACAGCAACAGTGTCGGGCGAACTATGCCCCGACTCCTCAGAGGCCTCACCTGCCATAGGGGTGGGCACCCAAACTCTCCCTCCAGCTAGGTCATTTCCTAGCAGGAAGTCAACAACTGCCACAGGCAGTTGTTCCGCCACTGCCACTTGAGCCGTAGTGGTTATCAGTAGGCACGACAGCTTCACATCAGCCGTCACAAACTTCTCGACAGCATTGAGGCCCATACACAACACTGCTTTCGAAGACGTCACCTTACCCCCGGTGACATTGCGGCACACAGACTGTTGTGCGCCAGTGTCTCTCAAGACAGTGACAGGATACTTGTTCCCGTCGATCTCAACAGTGCCTCCACACAGAAATGGGCGACACCAGTCCAGCTCCGAGTCAGCTGGAGTCACAGAAGCAACTACAGGGGGGGAAACAAGTGAGTCTGCCTGAAACCCCTCCTCACAATCCAACTCAGGCCCATCAAGAGCCTTCTTCCCTTCAGGAATATTAGGAGCGACCAGCCTCTCCTCACGACCCTGGTCAAGCCACACCAGCAAGGCAACTGGTTTCTGGGGTGTCTTGGAGGGGCCCGCTGTCACAAGTTTTGAGCATTGAGATCGAAAATGCCTCTTGACATGGCAGTTATAGCACTTGGGTTGGTTATCGTACTTCGGGGTACTAAAAGTCATCTTCCCTCCTGACCTTCCCTTTGATCTTGAAGGGGCAGCGGGGGATTGAGACTTACCAAACCCGCTTCTATTGCCAAAACCATGGCTGCGGGGAGGGGAACGTGGAGCACCAGAACTAGCACTGCCACCGCCCCCTGGCCCTCGTGGTCCTCCCTCCTTGAATCCACCTCCAGCACGAGGCTCCGAGCGATGGGCTAACACATGGTCGTCAGCCCAGGTGGCAGCCTCTTTCAGCGTCTTAAAACACTTCTCCCGCAGGAGAGGAACCAGTTCTTTATCAGCAGCATTTATGAACTGCTCCATCACCATCAGCACTTCCAGGTCGCGGAGAGTATTCACTCCCTCACTCATAATCCATCTCTTAAATGCCTGCTCTAAATGGCGGACACACGCGAGGTAAGAATCTCCGGATCTCTTCTTCCCACCTCGGAACCTTAGGCGATAGGCTTCGGGCCGCAGTTCGTAAGCCCTCAAGTTGTCAGCCTTAAAGTCCTCATAGCTTTCTAAATCCTCCACCGACAATATTGTCGTAGGTTTCCAATGCCCTGCCTTTTAGCTTATTGGCCACTAGGCCAACCCATCGTACTCCTGGCCAACCAAACTCAGCCGCCTTCTTCTCAAACCTTCTAAACCATTCTGTAACCTTCTGCTCATCAAAGTCAGGAATGAGCTGCAAGCTCCTTACCATCTGGCGCTCAACTGAGTTCTCTCCTTCTCCTCCCTTATGAGTTGAGTTGGCCCCAAGTCTAGATCTTTCCCACTCAAATTCTCTATGTTTCTTCACCTCCAATCTTCTAACTTCTAGATCTAATCTCCTCGCTTTATTCCTCTCTTCAGCTTCCAACCATTTAGCCTCTCTCCTCTCTTCAGCTTCTAACCTTCTCGCTTCGTTCGCAGCTTCTATCTCCAACCTCTTCATTTCTAGTTGGAATCTCAATTCCTCCGCCATTCCGACTAACTGGAGACAGTCAGCAACACTGGCAGCTGGGCTCACTCTCCTGGAACCCATTACGTTCTCACAAGAACTAACACGGCCCGTTATATGCTGCAGAGGCTCTTCAGGCACTTCCTGAGCAAAATTTAATCGTCCTGTAGTACTATGCTCACTAACAGGACTAACAGGCCTATCTTCACCTAGGCATGGCTGTTCACTAACGCTACGTACAGGACTGGCTCGGGCCGAGCCATCCTCAAGGGGAGTAAGTACATTACGTTGGTCTTCCATCGTTACAGTGTGTGTGGGCTCACACTAACAACACACTAACACTGCTTTCCTACTCACTGTAAACCTTTAGAATCCTGGCGAGTTCGCCAATTTTGTTACGGTCACACCGCAGGACACGGTTCTTATGCCCTAGGACCGTATTCCGAGTCACTTCGGGTCCCGCAGATATTCAAATTTTCCCGACCTTCGTGTCGGTGGCCGGGTTTACGCAAGTTGGTATCTCTAGTTCTTCAAAACCGAAGCTTAGCTCCGCCCCCTTACAAGTCAAGTCATCGGGACCAACTTATGCAACATTTATCATATTCCTTGGTACATATGCCTTTTTGACTAATGTGTTCTTGATTTTACGTCTATAATTAATAACTTATTCATAATAAAGCACATTTTGTTATGCATGCGACTGTTTTACACTGTAAAGTACGTGTTTTTACGGAGTTCCTGTTCCGTAAGGGTTGGTAATTCACTGTGCAGCCTGCTGCTGATCTATCTGAATTATAATGACATATTTCTGGTAATTAAAGAATGTATTCTCTCTGCTATACATCAAGATAACTTGCATTTATTATAATCTATCATTCAATCTTACTTCTCTTTAAAATAAACATTTCATAATGAGAAAAATATGTTTTATGAAATGCGTATTTTTGCTATCAAGAATCTGAAGGATAAAGATGCCATCAAACGCTACACTTCCGTTTTATAGTCATTCATTTGTATATTATGAAGTATTTTGTGGCATATCAATAACTTTACACAGCGAAATATATGATAAGGCTTATTTCAATCAATAATGCAGAGCTGCACAATGTCCTTTTAAAACTTCACGATGAGAATACATGTTTTAAGACGTGCGTAAACATTCCTCTTGTCCAGAGGATACGCCACCAAGCGCTATGTTTCATTAGAAGATAAGAACATAGGAATATAAGGAAGCTACAAAAGGCCCCGAGGCCTGCAATAGATAGTTCCTGTTAATCCTATACTCCTTATTAGCTATCCACACCATCCTCCACCCATGAAGTCGTCGTCTTCTCTTGCAACTCCCTATTGTCTGTGCACTAACTACCTGCTAACTGAGTCTGGTCCAATCATCATTTATGTATCAGCTATTTTGTATGTCATGAAGTATTTCTCGAAATACTAATAACTTTACACGGCAAAAAAAGGAACACAGTAAAACTAAACTATTGGAAGAAAAAATAATTTAAAGTAAAATCTGGAGTTACAGCGAAAAGAAGCAGAAGTAAGCTTACAGTTTATACAAAATACTCTGCAAAATATGGAGGAGTCTTTCCATTATCGTAATAGATTTTTAGAATTTGCTAGATAATTTTATGAAGCTACTGAATAGGTTATTGTAGCAATGTATATTGTATATGTTAAGGAAATGTATGTAGGCTATATGTTAAGGGTTATGCGTTTTCTTTTTCTTTTTCCTTTTTTCTTTAGTGTATATATTTTCTATATGTTAAGGACTTACCTGAAAATCGCAGGTAATTTTTTTTGCAGTGTTTTCATCTTCTATGTTAAGTTTTTCTTTATATTTGTGTTATCTATATCTACCTGTCAGTTGCTTTACTTACAAAACAGCTGTCTGGAGGAACAATAACTCTAGTGACACGAAATATGACATGGGATTAAATTAGGTTTCCTTTAACCCTTTCACATATTGGCTCTAAAAATTTAACTGGTTCTCATCAACTACATTTATTTAACAATCTTAATCACATTTTTTCTAACATGATCACGATGATGTTTTTTCTGATAACAAGCAAAACGCTTGGATAAAAAGTTTTTGTTCACTGGGTGAAATATTACAATGTAGATTGTCTCTATAATAGCCTGTACATGGGGCACAAGTTCTATGGCATCTGGCAATACATTTTCAGGTTCTTCAATAAGGTTAATTAAGCCTACTTTCAATTACCATGTCATGAAATACAGCCCATACAGTTATAATATTATTTCCAGTTCTCAAATTTGTTCTCATTTTACACTCTAATATTGCAAATATCCTTTTCCATATTCCAAACACTCACTATAGCATTTCTTGTTCTAACATGTGCCAGATTGTAACGCCTCTTTCTCTGTGGTTGCATTTAAGCTTGGAGTCATTGGATATGGGTGGCAGGCATAGCCACTGTCACTTAACAAATAACCTCTGTAACCACCTGATTCTAGCAGTTCATGCAAGTTTGAAGAGGAAAAATACATGAATCATGTACACTTCCAGCCCAACCAGTGATTAGTGAAGTGAATCAAAAATCTGCATCACACATCCATTACATTAACGAAAAAAAAAAAAAAAAATTCCTACATCTATATATAGTTCAGCGTTATCACCACGTATACTAACTATAGGAATGTGAAACCCATCAACACAGCCAATTACACCAAGCACAACACCCATAAAAACAACATTTTCCATAATTTGTCCCTCTTCTGGAGGCTGTGGAAATTTTAAAATTCTGGTGCCAGGGAAGCAATAGCGCTTGAGACATTTGCTTACACTTGCTTGTAACATATCTGAACAATCAGCAATGGAAAGTTTAACATTCCGTGTTGCCTGTATCTGAGAGCCACAAGTAGCTTTAAGATAGGATCTCAGGAAGAAAAATTTATGTGTTTTACCATCAAATACACATCCTGAATTTTCTGAATTTGGGGTGGAAATAAATACATTTTAAGGAGCTCAGGCATGTCAAATATAATATATTAGGGTTGTTTGGATGCATGTTGGGAAAAAATAACATGAGAACATAAGAATAAGAATATAGGGAAGCTACAAAAGGCCCGGAGGCCTACATTAGGTAGTTCCAGTTAATTCTATACCCCCTTATTATTATATGTATATATAGCCTTGAAGCAAATATATTCTTAGTTCCTCCGGGTCCCGAAGTTATTGAATTGTTCCCGCCTCCCGGCCGTATATTCACCAATTGGCAAGTGAGTACCTTACGGTACTCACTTGCATATTCACCAATTGGCAAGTGAGTACCGTACAGTACTCACTTGCATATTCATAAATTGGCAAGTGAGTACCGTACGGTACTCACTTGCATATTCACAAATTGGCAAGTGAGTACCGTACGGTGCACTTTTGCATATTTACCAATTGGCAAGTGAGTACCATACGGTACTCTTTTGCATATTCACTAATTGGCAAGTGAGTACCGTACGGTACTCACTTGCATATTCACCAATTGGCAAGTGAGTACCGTACGGTACTCTTTCGTAATTGATAGAACCAATATATATAAGCACTTGTATTATTTTTACAACCAGACTGACATTTTACATGTTAAAATGATTACAAAATATCAGCACTCACAGCATTCCAATAATTCTTAAATAAATTATGTTTATAACTAACTTACTGTAAACAGTACATAAATTGTGAAAATGATAGTATAAGCAGGTGTAACCTTGCATTTATACATCTCAGCATAACACTAGTCAACTTGCTTGGCTTGAATCATGAAAGACTCAAAATTATCAAGTTCAGTTCACATAAGCTTTAGTTCACATAAGTTTTCTTTATGCTATGATAAAACAAAAAGGACAGACTCTACAAATAGGGAGGGTTAAGGGGACTATTTCTTAACCATTCTCGAAAATATTTGGTTTGCGTAGTAATTTAGGGGTCACAATATCTAAACACTCAGCTAGGTAGCCGAGAAAGGATATGTATGTATGCCTAACTATCTAGCTGCCTTCCCACTATTACGTATACTATATTATTCTAGGATTAATATGCTATGGAAGGGTGCTTCTGTTCATAGTTCCTTAATAAATATACTACCAAGAATGAAGAAATATGTGCAACTTACCTTAGATCGCTGGAAATAACATTTACACAAGGCCTAAAGTGTAACGCAAGCCGTCAGGAACGCTTTCTCTTACATTTATCTGCTCCTAACACAACTGTATACCTATTCTAGGATTAATATGCTATGAAAGGCTGTGTCTCTTCACAGTTCCTTCATAAATATACTATCAAGAATGCTGAAATACATGTATCTTACCTTAAAAAGCTGGAAATAACTAGAATTATACGCCAAAGTGCAGAGGTATTACTTGTGTGTTGTGTCTGCTGCTGCGCTGGTGGCTTCCATTCTTCATCGACAAATAAGTTCTTCACCAAAATCTAACTGTCGTATTTCAATGTTCTGGAGCATCTTCAAACTACATCAGTATTTTTCATTTAAATTATTTTGTGTATTTCAAATATCTGAAGTCTCTTAATTGGAATATAACGAAAAATATTAACAGAAAATTCCGATGATGGCCAAGCTTAGGGAGGGGGTATCAGCCCGGCGAATTTACCCGGCGGTTCCAATATTATGCGTAAATTACGATGATCCACAATACCGTGACCCGGCGAGACGGTTGGTATTAAAAGACTAGGGATACGGCCCCTAGTGCCGGGTGTCAGCTTATGAACAACCCAGTCACAACCACGTTACAGGCGTGTACGAACTGTAGTGTTGATGTTTATACGTCCTTTTAACCCACCAAAGGACAAGGAAAGTCGACTATCCCGTAGGACTAGTCTTCTCTGAGGGCCACTCGCCGGCGGCTGGACAACTAGGCTATAAACAAGATGTGCCCGGTTAAGGAATCTGTGCACTCTTAGCCCCCAAACACAGCACCTACAGCCACCCGTTAACGTTAAGAGGTCGCCAGTCCTTTTTACCCTCCAAAGGATAGGGAATCTCCCCGTAGTAACCACCTTCTCCTCCTTACATTCTAAAGAGACTTACAGCGAGCATTAGATTACAGTGTCTAGACAAGAAGCTATCGCTCCAACCAGAATACCGCCCACAAGGTGTCTTTCCACCCACCTCTGGTTGAACAATATCCCCTCTCGACTCAACTAACACCCTGCAAAGCAGCCTCCTGCGCGGGGACTCTGTACAGTGCGTTATATGAGTCGTAATAAACAAACTCTAAGACGGGATTACTCCTCGTCTGTGTTATCCAACAAAAGGCCCCAGATAATGAATGGGCTCTTAATTACAACAATGACAACGAAGACAACGCAAACAACGCAAAAACTACTTCCCAAGACTCACCACCCTGACAGTATCCACTCCCTGGGTTCTGAAACCTAGATGGAGTGACCTCGGCGAGATGATTAATTTTACAGCCAAACACTCGTCACGCCTCTCGGCACAGTAACCTGGTCCTCGTATAGACAGGGCTTTACTGTCTAGCTACACAAATATACCTCTTAACTAAACAGGCCAGTCTTAAAACCCACTCCCTTAAATATGAGGTTACAGACGAAATAATGCCAAATCGGGGAGAGCTCCGAGCGTGAAATGTGTTCTCTGTAGTGGCCGGTGTTCTCTGTAGTGGCCGGTGTTCTCTGTAGTGGCCGGTGGGTAACTAAGACTCACTAACACACACAGCGCCCAACTCCTGCCTTCTCTCTCTGAGTATTGCCAGATGTGGCTCCCTAGTTGAGGCCTTCTCTTTCGCCGTCCTGCGCTCCGCCCGTAGC
>JAXIVD010011048.1:0-10000 GCA_036785275.1 Cancer borealis
GTGTTGTAAGTGACGATGGAGAGAGAGAGAGAGAGAGAGGAGAGAGAGAGAGAGAGAGAGAGAGAGAGAGAGAGAGAGAGAGAGAGAGTAATGTTGAGAGGAAATAGAATGAGAGTGAGATAGGACCGTGGGGTGTAGAGTGTAGAGTTGCTTGTAGGAGTGGTGGTGGTGGTAGTACACGGCTGGCGATGAAGGGAAGGGTGTAGCGTGCAGTGCAGCGAGGGTAACTGTAGGCAGTTTAAAGGGTGAGGTACTGGTGAAGCTGCGTGTAGATTGGATGCATGTAGCTGCTGTAGTGTAGAGGAAGGAGATGTGTGTTAATGGACCTCTCTGATGTATCTTCCTAATATTCTTTTTAGCTATACATTTCCCTATATAATCACATTCTCCTCCTCTTCCTCCTCCTCCTCTTTTTCTTCCTCCTCCTCCTCTCCCTCACTCTACACAGTGGCAGCCTCAAATAACGACGGTAGATAAACGACACGCCTCAGAGGGAGTAAACTGTCAAGGTGTTATCGCGACGACAGCTCTCTTGCCGCCGTGAAGCAGATAACCAAGGAGGACAAAGTGTTCCCGGGAGGCGAGGAGGAGGAGGAGGAGGAAGAAGAAGAGAAGGAGAGGGGTGAGGGTGAGGGTGCCATGCTGACCACTTCCCCTCCTCGCCCTTGCTGCACGCCCATATGCTAGTTCCTAAGAATAGAAATAGCGTCATTACATTCGCTACAGAGAGTTGTGGAGTCGCCGCCAGACAGTGTTTTCTACGGGACATCCCAATGAGACGAAGTTTCTCTCGTTGTGTCTGTCTGAGAATACACGACTGTTTTATTTACATAGTTTTCTGGTGAGGTTCCTGGCAGAGAGAGAGAGAGAGAGAGAGAGAGAGAGAGAGAGAGAGAGAGAGAGAGAGAGAGAGAGAGAGAGAGAGAGAGAGAGAGAATGAGAGAGAGAGAAAAGCATTTACTCTTTCGAAATGCAGGGTAAATAACATTAGCATATATAATTCACACGTCCCATTAAATCTAAGTTTCAATTGGCAAAGACCAAAGATCAAGCAACATGTAAAAAGTGTAGGCAGCAGCGGGGCATCGGGGCAGGGCAGGGTGGGGCGGGGCGGGGCGGGGCGGGGCGGGGCGGGGCGGGGCGGGGCGGGGCGGGGCGGGTTTACCGACGTGGTCATAGCGAGTGGCAGAAATAGCTCTTCGTGCTTTATGGGACGAGACTCGCTGCCCAGCTGCCCTCCTCTCCTCACCCTGACTCCTGTGTGAAGGTTTTACAGTGTTTACACGATATATTTACTCGCTGCTCGTCAGGGGCCACTTAATATCAGCAAACAAGGAGATTAAGGCGGGACTAATCGGTGACTGGCAATAAGTGGGGCGTGGGCGGCGAGGTAAGGGCGTCCTCACCTCACGCCGCTACATGAAGTACGCCCTTCAGATAACTAACCCAATTGAACACCAAAACATTAATGTGAAATATGTGAATCTTCCACGACAACAAACTCTAAATATATTTCTTTACATAACAAATCCTAGTTAGTTAGATGTGTAAGGTTTTCATCGAATTTGTATCCTGTTGGTGAATGTTGGAGGTCCTCGTGAACCTTCCCACCCACCCACCCACCACCAGGGAGCGTCGTGGAGGGCAAGGCAAGGCTGGCAGATGACCGGCCGTGTTTGTTACATTAACCCTCCTTACTAGATCTCAGTGGAGGACGAGGTTGTGTGTGTGTGTGTGTGTGTGTGTGTGTGTGTGTGTGTGTGTGTGTGTGTGTGTGTGTGTGTGTGTGTGTGTTTATGTAGTACGTCACAACCCATCTCTTCTTATCTCCTGCTCTGTCTTTTTTCTGTCTTTTACATTTAACTTCACTCTTTGTTGCATTTTAATTGTGCATAATTTTTGTGATGGTATATTTTCCCCTTGCGTACCACTATTAAATGCCATGATGGAAGGAAGGAAAACTAATTTTCTTCATTTTCTATGCTCAATCTTGTCTCTTCTGTGTGTCTTCCCAGCCTCGTCTATTCTCATCTCTTGTAAAGCACTCAGAAAACCAGAACCTCTCCCTCCTCCCTTCCCTCTCCCCATCGCTTCCCTCCCCTCCTCCATTCTCTTCCCCTCTTATCCCCTCACCCTCTTGTCCTTCCCCATCGTCCTTTCCCTCTTCATTTACATCCCTCTCCTTCTTTCTCCTCATTTCCTACTCCTCCTTCCCTTCCCTTCCCTTCCTCCCTCTCTGCCTCATTATCTTGCGTTCTGTTTGCTTGAAATACGAACCTGCAACGTTGTTTTTATCATTAATTGCATCATCATGTAACTCGCTCTTTTATTTTATCTCTAGAGCGATTATTCTGCATCTGGGAGTCAGGCGTGTACTGTGGGAATGTGCGGTTCAGTGTGGCTTTAAGCGTGACTCAAAGTGTGACTGAAGTGTGACTCGCGCGTGGCTCAAGTGTGGCTCTTAGTGTGATCCTTAGTGTGGCCTTAAAGTTGCTTGAAGTGTGACTTAAAACATGGCTCGTGGAGGTATGTGGTTGGCTCTTTATATATGTTTTTAGTGATCCTTCAGAGGACTGGTAAAAGTGATGTGTCAAAGCCATAAAGACTAGAATATAAACTGCATCTGTGTGACATCTTGTTCCTGCAGTCAATGTAATCTTCTCTTCTTGTTAACTTTACATTTACTTCTATTTATGGAGTGCCTTTGTGAGTGAAGTCATCTTAATCTCGTGGAGTATATAATGCATTCACACTACTTACTATTCCCCTCTCTTGTTTATTTTCTCTTATTTATTTCCTAACAACATCAGAATGAGTCTCCCTTTCCGGTATTGTTCTCTGTCTAAACTTATAGAGCCTTCCCCTAAACCCTCGTCCTGCTGTGCTAATATGAATTCCATGTCAAGGCATAGTAATGAGTCTGATGGAAAGCTTCTGTCTTTTTCCATTAAAAAGACAACAGAGAAAAAGAAATAGTGAAAGAGAGAGAGAGAGAGAGAGAGAGAAACATTACTATATCCTTTGTTACTTCATTTTTAAGGTATTATTTCCTGCGTTTCACTACCTTAGAGGAGGGAATCAAGGGAGGTAAGGAGAGGCAAGGTGACAAACGTTACACCAGAAGCAACAGAAGGAGGTAGAGAATGACTGTCTAATGGAGCAGAGTGATGAAGGGTGACAGGTTGAGAGAGAGAGAGAGAGAGAGAGAGAGAGAGAGAGAGAGAGAGAGAGAGAGAGAGAGAGAGAGAGAGAGAGAGAGAGAGAGAGAGAGAGAGAGAGAGAGAGAGAGAGAGAAAGAGAGAGATTTATACAGACAGATACAAAGACTGATGAACCTTTCACCCGAAGAATCATTCCGTGTGCACAAATAAGCAAAATTTAGGTCAAGTAAGACATTGAAAGATCAGTGTGGACCATTTACCTGTCTCTTCTCCCCTTTCATCCCCCTCTTCTCATCTCATCACCTGTCCTCCTTCACCTGGCTTCCTCTACCTTTCATCCACTCTTCTCTACCTGCCTTCCTCACCTGGCCTTCCCTGAAACACACCTTTGCCTTAATTACTTACTCTCACCTCATTTCAGAAAAGGTTAGACTCGTAGCAGCCACATTATATGATTTCTAAAGACCAATTTCCCACGACCTTTAGAACATAAGATAAGAGTGAGTCCCAAGCAGCACGGATGGAATATTTATTTGAAGACCAAAGACAAGGACTATTAGTTGTAGAAAATAGACAAGAAAACTGTGAACTGTTGACTGTTTTTATTGGAGGGAAGGTTGGCTGGGCGGTGGTGCTCCATTCTTACCTGTTCTCACCTTTGACCTGACCACACTTGCTACCTGCCGTGAAGCTGCCGCGAGCGTCACCTTCCTGCATTGTTCTGCGGTCTCAGACACACACAACCGGGCAGGGCAAAGCGAAAGAAAATGTGTACCAGAAAGTAAAATAGATGAAGTTAACATAATAGAGATAACCACTATCAGAAAGAGAAGAGAATGGATGCAGCTTACCAAAAATGTATCTTGTGTGTGTGTGTGTGTGTGTGTGTGTGTGTGTGTGTGTGTGTGTGTGTGTGTGTGTGTGTGTGTGTGTGTGTGTGTGTGTGTGTGTGTGTGTGAATATTTAAGGCCAGACTATATTAGAGAGAAAATGCAGCTCTCTCTCACCTCCAGAGTATATGAAGGCAGTGTTTCAGGTGTGGGAGTGCAGGTAACGGGATGTTAGTCGACCCAGGTATTGTTTGCAGGTGGGGAAGCCTGTGGTTAGTGAGTGTTACTTTTGAGTAAGAACGCTGTGCTTTGAGAAGGACTTACTCTCCACACACTCACAAAAAAAAAATTGGTTAAGCAAAATTTTCTCTTCAAATTCAGGTTCTCAAAAAAGCTTACCTGATCTTTTCTCCCTCCTTACTCTTAACCCCCTAAAGCATCTCCTCTCCGTTGTCTTCCTCCAGCATCCTGTCACTCCTTCAAAACCTCATTTCAGCCGCAAATATGCATCCCTTCCTTATTTTCCATCTCCTCCTCCTCCCTCTCCTCCTCAAGCCATAATTCCTTCCCCCTCGCCCTCTCTCATCACAACCTCCCTTACCCTCGTGTTCCCATCATGCCCTGTATATTATGTTGAGTGAGATGATCATGAGCCCGCTCCGCCCCCTCTCGACTCGACCAGCGTATTGCACCATTCACAGGGTGGTGCTCCTTATCTCTTCAATATTCCCGTGCTCAAAACATTAATGAGAAATCTGCGTGAGTGATGAGCGGTGGCCGGGACTGCGGGTGAAGCTATCGGGACCGCCATCACCACTAGCAAGAAGTGGTTGGCCTTTGAAAATTGTTTGCCTCATGTGTACATTATGATTACGTGGGTCTCTGTTCTTTTCCTCCTCCTCCTCCTCTTCCTCCTCCTCCTCTTCTTCATCTTCTTCCTCTTCTTCTTCTTCCTCTTCTTCCATCCCTTATCCCTCTACGCCTCCATACGTCCTCATCTCCCCCACCAACTGAGGTCTGAGAAGGTGAAGGGAGAGGGCTTCCAGGCCCCTCGGCGACAGGTGACTCCAATCTCGTGAGAAGTTGTTATCATCTTGACGGTTCGACATATAAAGCCCCTCTTACTAAGTACCTTCTGCAGCTCCTCACTTAACAGCCTCCAGATTTGCTTCATTTTCTTGACTTAACTTGGTAGCGCCGCAGAGGAACCCCGTCCCTCGGCTTCATACAGTTAATCGTGATGTAGGTTCTTGGGGGTCATTCGTAACGCGGCGATGCGTGCCTAATGCCATACTACTCCAGGCAAGGGGTGGGCGGCGTCTGGCGAGACCTCTGCTTACCTGTAATCAACGTCAACGCAGCCAGGGCATCGTTGTTAGCGCCGCGTAATACATCTTGGCACAGTGTAGTGTATGGCGTTATTTATCTCGTTTATTATAGTATGTTGTCAGGTTTACAATTACCTGAACCCTGAAGGAGGTGCTCACTCGACCGTGATTTCTGGGACGTCTCCATCAACGGGGCTTTATGACCTGCTACCGGGGTGATGGAGGGACGAAGTGGACAGGCGGGGTGACTGCATCCTCCACGTTATCCACTCACCCTCCGTCACTACTCGAGGAGGACAAGCGCTGCGTGAAAACCTGTATTCTTTAAGCGAAGTACATTGTGAAGACTCTTTCTCTTCATTTTACCAGCAGGAAAGAAAAAATACTCCTTATTTTTTTCATATATATGTAAAGAAAAATTGTTGACTCAGACGTTTAGATGCAAAATAAGGCAACATAGAATTTCAACTTTCCTTTATGTAGAGTGTAGGTTCAAGGCGAAACCCTTAAGCTGGCCGATCAGCCTTGTGTGTCCATTAGATCCACGCTTAACAAACAAGTAACATCACACTCACACACCGCCCTAAAACAACCATATACCTCTTGTCACCTTGTATTCGTTCCAACCCTTTCCAGCGCTGATAAGACACGAACTTTGGCGAAAGGAACAAAACAGTGAAAATTGGGCTGCGTCACCCACCACCGGAAAACGAGCTGTAAAAAGTGTCCTGGGTGGCTGTGTGGGTGTTGCGTTTTGCCAGTCAGTGATCATAATGGTTTGGAAAGTGTTGCGGTTGACTCTTCTTTTCCCTCCCTTCTTTTCTCCTTTCCTGTCCCTCTCCTTCTCCTCCTCCTGCTTTTTTCCTCACCTCTTCGCACCTGTCATCAAAACCTGCCTCCTTCCTTACGTGGGTGGTGATGACGTAATTTTGTGAGTGATATTAAAAGGAAGAGAATCGTTCTAGCTTAACAAACAGTGGGATTGAAATGTTGCCTCATAGTAATTTACCTGAGTACACCTGTTTCTCTCATCACAGGTGTTGTCCTTTTCTCTGTATGTGTATATTTTATTCATTATTTCTTCATTTTTAATTCCCAGTCTTCCTTTTCCTCCTTTTCATCAATATCACAAAGGTTATACTCTGCCTCTCCATCTCCTCGTCCTTTTCCTTTTCTATACTGGTGTTATTTCTCCCTCCCTCTCTCTCTCTCTCTTTCTCTCTCTCTCCCTTTTTCCTTTCCTTTTTTTTCCTTTCTTCCACTCACTCTCTTTCTCCCTCTCCCTCCCTCTCATCCCTCCCTCCCTCCAAGCCGTAGCTCTCCGCCCTTGCCGCCTCTCTCACAATATTCTTTTTTCCTTCTTCCCTGTAGCAATTATTTTTTATTATTCTTGCTCTAGGTTTTGTTCCCTCTCCCTCTTCTCTTTGCACAGTCCAAGCCGTGTTCTTGCCAGCATGTATTTTCTCTTTATTTTTTGTTTATTTCCATTTTCTCTCTATCTCTATCTCTCTTTTTCTCTCATTTTTCCTCATGCATCACCCTCTGTTTAATACTGTGATTTTGCATTCATCTATCAACATTTTTTTCCCTTCATGTCTCCTTCTGTCGTCTTCTGTTCTCATTACTTCCAAATACGTCTTCTTTCCATTCCGTCCTCGTCTGCTTCCTCTCAAGTCCTCGAGACCCATAAGGCAGGATGCGAGGCTCCCGGTGTGTGGTCTCAGGGTTTGGTCTGGGTCAGGCGAATACATCCCTTCGTACCCGTTTTGATATATCTAATGAGTCTTCCTTCAGTCCTAATAAGAAGTGGTTGAAATTTTATATTGGAGAGAGAAATAAGTCGGAAATTTCCATTGGTTAAATATGGTGAAAGTATATGTTTAAGACTGTATCTGTTTGAGAAGTTTGGTTTCGAATTCCTTTAATGTTTGCCTTTTTCTTTTAGTTTTAAATTGTCTCACATAATGCAAGGAACAGAAAGTGTGCGGTGATGCTGCCGGGACGTTGGATGATGGTGAGCAGTAATGTGCCTTACCAGAACAGCTCATCCCTTGGGTGGGAAGGTGACTCATCAGCCTCACGCACGCCGCCTTGCCCTTGCTCATGTAACGACATAAACGATGCAAAAAGAAACGTTCCCACATGCTGGAGCAAGTCTACAATTACGTCAGCTCAGAGACTGACAAGAGGGTGTGTGGATGCCACGCTGGGACCTCCTCCAAGATGACACACCGAGGAACAGAGTGCTATATGGAAGCGGTTTCCCTTGCATCATCAAAGCTTGGTTATTCATACCATAATTGAAGATCCTCGCGGGCTGCCGCGTATCTTTGATGGCAACCCACCAAAGGCGGCGAAGAGACACTGGTGGGAACACACTTGTCGGAACAGGGGCGAAGAACCCTTTCTGCCACCCCAGCGTGTTGGTTAGACTAAAGGGACTTCCCACTTCCCATTGCAGGAACGTTATCATCCCAACGAGTTTTGGTCGTGGACGTGCTGCCTTCTTTCTCCTGAATCCTGTTTCTTACTCACCCTGTTTTACCGAGAAGTGCCCATTAAGGCAGGTGTATGGAAGGACACGAACACCTGTCGCTGAGTGTAGGCGCTGGCTCCTTCCTAAGTGTGTGTTTTATTATGGGCGACCAGGGTTGCCATGTTCTCAAGAATGTATATGAAAAGAAATACTTTTTACTGTAAAGTATAAAAAAAGAGTAAAGCACATTGCAGAAAGGCGTGAGTAAATACAGCAGGTAATCACACCCAAGGTAAAAACATTGGTATTCACAACACCTTCAAAAGACTCGAACTTATCATGCAAGTCCAACAAAAATGTTGATTGTTGGCACAGGTGACGGAGGTGGTGAAGGCTCCTGAGCACGCCGTCAGCAGGGGGCAAGGCGGCGGGGTGTCGCAGCAGGCTATCAGCAGCATGAACCAGTAGCAGGACGCGCACAGCATGAGTAGTTATCAGTAGGTAGTCAAGGGACCCTCCCGCCGCTGGTGTCAGGTATCCGTCGCCATATGTCGCCCACTCGGGGGACACGTGTGCCCGGACCCCAGCCACACCTGTGTCCGCGACCGTCAGGTGTGGATACATATATCTAGCCTGAATAGTCACTCTGCGTGATGGGTTCACTTCATGTCCTAAGTGACACCCCGGCATTAGTCTTTATTAGAAGATGGATGATTTATGCTGCACAGCTGACGTGGAAGGAGTACTTACAGCGGGAACAAGGTTTACACATTCCCTTACGTACCTGCAACACTACCGCGACGCTATGAACTGGTCCTCCTGCGGCGCTCTTATCCTGTTAGGCGGACATGATTGAGTTGCTTTTCATGTCTGTTTGCTTTTTATTGTGTAACTTTGTTGCCTTGATGTGCATTATTACGTGGCTAAGTCATTCGTCGTGTGTTTTGTATACGATGCCAAGACTGTGTTGCTGGTGGCTATTTATGCTTCCTGTCATCAGCTTTTAAAATGTGTGTGTGTGTGTGTGTGTGTGTGTGTGTGTGTGTGTGTGTGTGTGTGTGTGTGTGTGTGTGTGTGTGTGTGTGTGTGTGTGTGTGTGTGTGTGTGTGTGTGTGTGAGGGGGGGAAGAGGTGGGGTGTATGTGCTTATTCTTCTTATATTCGTAAATTTATTTTTAATACATCTATTCTTTTCCCTTCAATATAAACTGTACACATAAGCTGCCACGTTTACTCCATTGCTGTATAAACATTTATCGTGTATTCTCATGTTCTTATCTTTCATAGTCTTCAGTATTTTCATGTCTCTTCAACAGAATATATCCTGTCCATCCATTCAGCTTAATATCTCTCTCTTTCCTCCTTCTGCTCTTTCTCCTGCTCCTCCTCTTCATCCTCCTCCTCCTCCTGCTCCTCATCCTCATCCTCATCCTCGTGACCAAGCCAAATGAAGCGCGGAGAATTACTTTTAACTCGGAATTATCGCCCAGCTTGGTTGTAATTACACCGAAATAGAAGCATTTACCTTTACTTAACTCCAGGAAATATCTGCTGTAAACGAGGTGTGTGTGTGTGTGTGTGTGTGTGTGTGTGTGTGTGTGTGTGTGTGTGTGTGTGTGTGTGTGTGTGTGTGTGTGTGTGTGTTGCTCCTCTTCTGACAATCTTTCTTTCTTTTATTTTTGTAGCTGTTTTTGTGTGTTGAGGTCATTTTACACCTATTAATTATGTATGCTGAAGATACCTTATCGTAACCATTATATTATGTCTCTTTTTTTTGTGTGTATGTGGGCGAGGTAAAGACAGTGTGCAGGGATGACTATGCAATATATTATGATAGACTTCTTTTGATGGGGTCGATAAACTCTCTCTCTCTCTCTCTCTCTCTCTCTCTCTCTCTCTCTCTCTCTCTCTCTCTCTCTCTCTCTCTCTCTCTCTCTCTCTCTCTCTCTCTCTCTCTCTCTCTCTCTCTCTTTCGTGCTTATGTTCCTTATTTCACTCAAAAGGTGATACTTATGTAGTACAACTTATACTAATTATGTGTATTTATCTTCCTCAGGTACGCTGTCTACAGGTGAAGTGAGGTCGATGAGGAGGGGGAAGGAAGAAGGGGAAAGAGTGGTGACTGTGGTGGTGAGTGTTGGTTGGTTGGTTGGTTGTTGGGTTGAACTTTGGTGGTGAAATGGACAAAGATTATGACGCTCTTGCT
>JAXIVD010011049.1:0-12094 GCA_036785275.1 Cancer borealis
CTCCCCCTCCTTCTCTTCCTCGCGTCATTTTACATTACATAGCGTTCCTTTTTCACTTTGTCCCGCTGGTTTATTTGCCACTTTATGGGGAAGAAGTTGTCCTGGCGTGAGCTCCTTTGCCGTGCACTGTTTACCTGGACCAAGAGTGTAGATGGTAGACACCCTTGTTGTATGTATGCTGAATGATGATGTGCTATCTAATCTACATACATATTCCTTTGCACTCCACATCAATAATATCGTTGTCATTGCCCTCGTACTCATCCCTTTACACTTCGTCTTCTTGCTTCTTTTCCTACTCCTCTTCCTACTCCTATTCCTCCTAGTCTCCTCCCTCCCCGCAGTGGTATCTCTGCCACACACACACCGCGCTTCTCACGCCCGGACGACCCAGTGGCGGGAGGGGAGGCAGACCATAGGAGTGTGTCAGCGTGGAAAATAATTAGGGTGTGTGGCGTGTAATATGTTGCAGGACTGCTGGGTGTTCTTCTCGCGTGTGTGGAGATGTTTATCGGTGGTGAGAACGTTGCCCTAAGTTTTAAGGCGGGACGGGGATGGTGTGTATGGGATGATGAGTAAAGGAGGGAAAAGGCTGCATGAAGAGGATGAGAGGGAAGGCAATGTAAAAAGGAGTCTATGTGAGGGTGAAAATGAAGGAAATAGAAACCTTGCTGAACGACCATCAAGGGAACGAGCGAGAAGGGCGCAGAGTACGAGACGGGATTACATGCATGAAAGTAATATTAAAGATATAAAAGGGACTCGAGCCAGAGGGAGAAACATTAAAAACGATGAAGGATAGAAGTAAGATTCTGAAAGGACATATATTTAGAGAGCTTTTGAAGGAAGGGCTGAGAGAGAAATACATCAGGTGAAGTACATGTTTGGACAGGGTTGAAAGAGGAGGAGGATGAAGAAGAAGAGGAAGAGGAGGTGGAGAGGACGGTATAGAGGGTATGAGGAAGAGTGGAACTTAGTGCCTAAATATTAAAGGGAAGAGGTGTTAGGATCTGAAGGAAGAGGAGGGAAGGATAAAGTACGGTGTAGTTTATGAGTGAGAGAGAACCATTGAAGACCTGGCTTGGAATTTACGAGTATTGAGGCAAGAACGATAGACTCTAGAGTTTGGAAGCCTTTTCTGAGCTGTTTTTCCTTAGTTGTTATTCTCTAAACAGACGTAGACACTAAACAACCCAAAGGAAGAACAAACAACAGCAGACATGTTTGGTTCCCTACGAGGCTGGTCTTGTCTATCTAGTCTTGTCAGAGAGAAAAAAAAGAACTGAAAGGTTTTTTTTACGTCATTATTTCAGAAACCTGTTCTTTATTATTTTATATTTATTATATTGGTGAATGAGTGTTTTAAGAGGAATGAAAGAACAAACTAAGAAGGAAATAAACCCAAACCAAGAAGTCAGACACTGAAAGTTATGAATAATTGGAAATGGAAAACTAACAATTCTTGGACTTTCAAAAAATGTATGTTATTGACGTACAAAAGCTACCTTGTAATGTATACGCATTGTCGTTTTGCCTCGATGGTTATTACATTTAATACGTACGCAATTAATTCCTCATATGGAGTGGCATTGGTCTCCAAGTAATGTTTGGTATCACCTTCGTGTAATTTTACAGCAGAGCGAATGTAAGTCTCTAAAAGTTTCTCTAGTAATTAAAATCACGGAGTCATCTGGGAACTTTTGACTCTCTCTCTCTCTCTCTCTCTCTCTCTCTCTCTCTCTCTCTCTCTCTCTCTCTCTCTCTCTCTCTCTCTCTCTCTCTCTCTCTCTCTCTCTCTCTCTCTCTCTCTCTCTCTCTCTCTCTCTCTCTCTTTATCTTTCTCTCTCTTTCTCTCTCTCGCCTTTCACATTCACTCCGACGTTGGTAAAGTTGAACTTATTTTTTTCTTCCTTGCCATGGGAAGTGAAAAGCGTTACTGCAGCTGTGATTGATGAGAGGTGTCTTGATGGCGACCAACGAGGCCTGACTGATGGCCGTGCCGCAGGGACCAACAGCGGCGAGGGAGGCGAGAACGAGGCCCGAGGGAGGCGTGCGTGTGAGAGTGGTCCAGTGTGAAGGTGGTCGAGGCGTCATGGCCTAAGCTGGCCACACTCGCGGCTCCAAACTGCACCAAGGAGACTTGATGGAAGAATTCGAGCGGGGATCCTGTGTGAGCCTCTGCGTGACCTTTGCTAAGACCCAGAAAGCGTGTTTGGGTGCTGCATACACGGGATGCAAGGCAGCTGGAGGCCTCGCTGCTGTTTGAGAGAGAGAGAGAGAGAGAGAGAGAGAGAGAGAGAGAGAGAGAGAGAGAGAGAGAGAGAGAGAGAGAGAGAGAGAGAGAGAGAGAGAGAGAGAGAGAGAAAGAAAGAAGTTCAGAGTAAAACCGTCTTTTCTGGGGTAAATTCTATGGCTTCATTTACGATGGTTCAGCACCACGAGCGTAAATACACCGACGGAAGATTTGGCAATAGTAAGGGTGACTTTGTTATCTCTGAATAACATTGACAGGAGGGAAAAAGGACATCGACAGTAGGAGGAGGGAGGTGGCGGCGGCACAACAGAAGGATGGCTGCTGGTGTGTGACAGTGAACAAGGCGCAGCACAGTTCAGTCAGCGGAAAAATGTTAGGTAGACTGGCACGAGGAGGGAGTATTACAGCAGCAGCAGCAGGAAGAATAGTGGTAACAGTAGGCTACAGGACAGACTGAGGAGAGAGACGTAGGCAGCGGAAGCAGAAATCTGAATGTATGGACAGGAATGTGAGGTGTGGATGGCAGTGATGACCCGTTGAAGGAGGCAGCAGTAGCAGGTCAGGGGCAGCGGTGCCATGACCAGCAGTGACATCACACCGATGACATCAACTTTAACAGCGGCTGTCAGAGCGCTGCAGCTGCACCTTAAGCTGCAGCATCATATGAACAGCACTACCAAGACAACAGGTGCAGCGTCACAGCAACAGGAACAGCAGGTCCTCCACAACCTTCCTGACTTCACTATTGAATTTCCGTGATTGCTGCTCTGCCGCCCTGCCAGGGAGGGAGATCCTGGTGGCAGGGGTAGGGAGGCGATCCTTCCTTCCTCTCCCATTCTCTCACCTCCTCCTGTCTCCTTCCTCTCCTCTCTTTCCTCATTTTCCTCTTCTCTTCCTTCTCTTCTCCCTTCCAGCCCCAACGACTCTCATAACAACACGTGAGTCTTGCAGCCAAGATAAAAATGACGGAAGTTTCGGTGGAATTCAATATCAGTCATAAACCTTATTATCCCTAAAACGCACCGAGGAGGCACAAAAGTTGGGTGCCTCGGCAGGAACTTGTATAACGCCGCCACAAACCTTCATGAATTTCTGACTTCAGATTTCTTTTAGGTGTCCCAAGGTGTTCATTTTGGTCTCTTCGTAACACTGTTCCTCGTTACCTGAAGCTCAGGAGAAACTGGCAGGAAACACCTTCATTTTCCGGGAAATATCTTTCCCTCAGCGTCTGTGAGAATTCCACGATAATTTATTTTTTGGAGGACGTCTTTCGACAACCTCTCTCGGTCCTCAAAGGATTTTTCTCGTGTTCAGATCCCTATTAGATCTCTTGGAGAAAACTATTCAAGACCCATGAGATTTTATGCAAACCTCTCTTGAACTCTTTATAAAGTATCCCTCAGAGCACTCTCAAAACTGTCTCCATTGCGCTTTCATCACCTACCTTGTTAAACTTTACAAACCCTCTTTACCAGCACCTTTCACAACTTACCTGCATCTTCTTTCAAAACTTCGGTCGCAGAATACAGTGGTCGGTGAACCTTTACACAGCCGCCCATACTTATCCTCCCTAAACTCACTCTACAGAATATTGCAAAAGTCGCCCCACGCTCGTACATTCCAGCCTCGTGTTGTGTTCTCCTTAAGTCCTCATGGCGCCTTGGGAAAGCAGCTTCGCGTGGGCACAACATCGGGTCTTGGAGAGGCTTGGCGTCGCTCGCGTTGCGTGCGCTGCCTCAAGTCTGGGTCTCACTACGACAGCCACCACCACCATCACTACCATCTCTTCCACTACCACCACCATCACCACAACACACTTGCTTGACTGCCACCACACCTGTGCATACGAATATGAACCTTCCTCGGTGTTTTCGAAGAATAATGACATGAACAAGAATGAAAATAATTATTTAATATTTTTTGTCTTTTTGTGCAACCAAAGTTTCAAAGTTAGAGGCAAGAGTTTATGATACAGATGAAGAGAGACAAGATAGAGAGAGAGAGAAAGAGAAAGAGGAAAGAGAAAGAGAAAGAGATCGAGAGAGAGAGAAAAAAGAAGAAAAAGAGTGATAGATACAGACACAGACGTTGACAAACATTTTAATTACTTATAATAATCCTTTACATCCGGGAGTTACAACATGAACAAAATCAAAGAAAAACTGCAGAGGCACGTATTAACCTGACGCTGAGAACACCTGTGGCTGCCGTGCTGCCGTGCTTCCGTGCTGCGTGGTGCCGTGCTTCAGAGTCACTGTTTTATATAGTCTCTCATTATTAAAGTTGCCCGAGGATTGCAGGTGACCTCTTAATTTGACCTTTGACCTGCCGATGCAACGCTCTAACGTGTTTAATAGTAGATCTATGTAGGTACGTTTGTTTGTTTAAGTCTCTCTCTCTCTCTCTCTCTCTCTCTCTCTCTCTCTCTCTCTCTCTCTCTCTCTCTCTCTCTCTCTCTCTCTCTCTCTCTCTCTCTCTCTCTCTCTCTCTCTCTCTCACTGTAAAGGAGAGTAATTATGCAACTATATAACATCAATATCAGGGTCAACACTACCACCGCCATCACCATTAATTAACATCGTCATTATCATCTTTATCATTATAATTATCATGATCACTAATATCAATAATTAGGAAAAAACATCAACATCATCATCAACAACAACAACAACAACAACAACAACAACAACAACAACAACAACAACAACAACAACAACAACAACAACAGCAACAACAAACGGCAAAACAATGAAGATAATAATGATTACAATTTGCACCACCACCACCACTTTCACTAATGACTACAACAACAAACACACAAACAGGAAAACAAACAAACAAACAAACAGACTAACAAACAAAACAAACTCTACCACCACCACCACCACCACTACCACCAACAACAACAGTATTGATATCGTAAGCGAACACACACACACACACACACACACACACACACACACACACACACACACACACACACACACACACACACACACACACACACACACACATACACACACACATACAGTTACTAATATCCATAATTATAATATACATTTTTTAAAATAATTTCGTCAAGATTCATTATACATATCTCGCTTATCCTTGAGACCAGCCTTCCCTTCTTTCGTCTATGTGTGTGTATATGCGTATGTATGTGTGTATGTATGTATGTGCGTGTGTCGTCGTCCGCCATCCCGCCCTCTCCACTACTTCGGCGCAATCCAATAAGCATTAGGACCCGCCTTAGCTAATTGCATTCTGTGTTATATGGGATTTTCAGTGACTGGTTCAGGAGTACAAGGGTCACCCCGATACTTGAGCTTGTAATAGCTTTACACTGTAGTCCTAATGCGAATACTCTCTCGGCTAAATTACGTCTTGCTAGGTGCCCCGTCTCGCCCAGGCTGCCACACCATATTATCTAGACCGACTTGCTCTTACTCAGTCTGTAGCGTTCATAATGGCACTAATCTTCCTATACTGTATTCCGGGTAAGACCAAGCTGCTTTGTTGCTGCTCCCGCTTCTGTTATCCCTAGCTTATGTTATCTAAATTTCGTCTATAGAAGATCTGCCCCGCACTGAATATTATCCCTACTAACAAGGTATTATTATAGTGGAGTGGAGGAGGAGGTGCTCAACGCGAGGCTCTCCCTTCGTTATTACTGTAGTGTATCGATTTGGGTTATTCATTGATTCTGAGTCAGTCCTTTTTTTCCGCCTTTGTGTGTGAGTAGTGAGTAGTTGGGGTGAATATGTGTGGGTAGGGCAGTGGGGTGAATAGAGAGGAGGTGATGTGCCCTGCTAACAGAGGGAGTGGTGTGTACAGTGGGAGGGGGGGGTGTAGTAGTGAGGGTCTTGGGCGAGGATGTGTGTGGTGTGGAGATAATGTGTGTGTGTGTGTGTGTGTGTGTGTGTGTGTGTGTGTGTGTGTGTGTGTGTGTGTGTGTGTGTGTGTGTGTGTTGCTGATGGTACATGAGTAAGCTGAATGGTTAATGGAGAGGGTGTGTTAGGGGGAAGAGTCAGCATTAGAAGGGTGTGTTAGGGGGAGGAGTCAGCATTATAAGGGTGTGTTAGGGGGAGGAGTCAGCATTAGAAGGGTATGTTAGGGGGAGGAGTCAGCATTAGAAGGGTGTGTTAGGGGAAGGAGTCAGCATTAGAAGGGTGTGTTATGGGGAGGAGTCAGCATTAGAAGGGTATGTTAGGGGGAGGAGTCAGCATTAGAAGGGTGTGTTAGGGGGAGGAGTCAGCATTATAAGGGTGTGTTAGGGGGAGGAGTCAGCATTAGAAGGGTGTGTTAGGGGGAGGAGTCAGCATTATAAGGGTGTGTTAGGGGGAGGAGTCAGCATTAGAAGGGTGTGTTAGGGGGAGGAGTCAGCATTAGAAGGGTGTGTTAGGGCGAGGAGTCAGCATTAGAAGGGTGTGTTAGGGGAGGAGTCAGCATTAGAAGGGTGTGTTAGGGGGAGGAGTCAGCATTAGAAGGGTGTGTTAGGGGGAGGAGTCAGCATTAGAAGGGTGTGTTAGGGGGAGGAGTCAACATTAGAAGGGTGTGTTAGGGGGAGGAGTCAGCATTAGAAGGGTGTGTTAGGGGGAGGAGTCAGCATTAGAAGGGTGTGTTAGGGGGAGGAGTCAGCATTATAAGGGTGTGTTAGGGGGAGGAGTCAACATTAGAAGGGTGTGTTAGGGGGAGGAGTCAGCATTAGAAGGGTATGTTAGGGGGAGGAGTCAGCATTAGAAGGGTGTGTTAGGGGGAGGAGTCAGCATTAGAAGGGTGTGTTAGGGGGAGGAGTCAGCATTAGAAGGGTGTGTTAGGGGGAGGAGTCACCATTTGAAGGGTGTGTTAGGGGGAGGAGTCAGCATTAGAAGGGTGTGTTAGGGGGAGGAGTCAGCATTAGAAGGGTGTGTTAGGGGGAGGAGTCAGCATTATAAGGGTGTGTTAGGGGGAGGAGTCAGCATTAGAAGGGTGTGTTAGGGGGAGGAGTAGCATTAGGAGGGTGTGTTAGGGGGAGGAGTCAGCATTAGGAGGGTGTGTTAGGGGGAGGAGTCAACATTAGAAGGGTGTGTTAGGGGGAGGAGTCAGCATTAGGAGGGTGTGTTAGGGGGAGGAGTCAGCATTAGAAGGGTATGTTAGGGGGAGGAGTCAGCATTAGGAGGGTGTGTTAGGGGGAGGAGTCAGCATTAGGAGGGTGTGTTAGGGGGAGGAGTCAACATTAGAAGGGTGTGTTAGGGGGAGGAGTCAGCATTAGAAGGGTGTGTTAGGGGAGGAGTCAGCATGTTTATGAATGCAATTCCTCTTCTAGAATCCACCTCCTTACGAGATGTCTTCTGAGCCTCATCAGGGCGTGTGTGAGGATAATAAAGAGGTGTTGAGGAGTCTCTTGTAGTCCTCTGCTGTCACCACCACTGCCACCAGACTCTCCTTTCCTCCCTCTCTCGCCTCCCTCCTTCCCTCCTTCCCTCCCATCCTCCTTGGCTTCGGCTACCACTGTTCCCTCCTCACTTAAGAGCTTCTGTGTGTGGCGGTCATTGTTTGTTTTACATTTGTTTCTTTGCTGCATTGTTGGCAGGCTTATCTGAAGTGAATTATTCCCTTGTGTCGCTTATCCTTGGTTCCTTTTAATTTGGGAAGTTATATGTATGTGTGTGTGTGTGTTGTTGTTTGTATATCATGAAGTGTGTTATATTATGGTCTGTGTATGTAGCTGTCTTGTAATGTTTTTATTAAAGACGTACATTGAATTGTGACTCAGCTGAACACCATTTAATATTAGCTTATGCAGTTACGTGTATGTGTATGTGTGTGTGTGGGGGGGGGTGTATGTGTGTGTGTGTGTGTGTGTGTGTGTGTGTGTGTGTGTGTGTGTGTGTGTGTGTGTGTGTGTGTGTGTGTGTGTGTGTGTGTGAGTGTGTGTGTGTGTATATGTGTGTATGTGTGTATGTGTCAAGAGAGGCCTTGCATGTGCTGTGGTCGTCACTGCAAAACCAACCTCACGTGTCCCTGGAAAGTGGTTCTCTCTCACTTTCAAGCAGACTCCGAACTCCACCATCTGCCGCCGGCAAAGTTATAAGGGGACTCTAGTAACTAAGTCCCATCCAGCCGGAGACTTACTCGCGGTATCAGTGTTTCCCGACTGAGGCGACCCAAGTTGAGGGAGGCGTTAAAGGAATTACTACCGGGTTCAGATATGATTCAAAGTGTACACGAGGTAAACAAACTTCAGCAGCCCTGGGTCACTTCCTGCAGAGAGAGAGAGAAAGAGAGAGAGAGAGAGAGAGAGAGAGAGAGAGAGAGAGAGAGAGAGAGAGAGAGAGAGAGAGAGAGAGAGAGAGAGAGAGAGAGAGAGAGAGAGAGAGAGAGAGAGAGAGAGAGAGAGAGAGAGAGAGAGTGTGTGTGTGAGAGTGAGAGTGAGAGTTATTCCGCCTCTCATGGTTACAAATAAAAGTATGGTGCATCCTATGTGTCGTGTATCCTAGCAAGGCCACAATCTTGCCTATACCAGCTCCTCACTATGATGTTTCCATGTTTCCCTTCCATCTATGTGCAGTTTCCTCCTCCTCTTCCTCCTCCTCCTGTTCTTCTACTTCTTCCTTACCCTCCTCTCTACTCTCTTCTCATATCTAGTTTCCATTCCACCTACCTGCAGTTCCTCCTCTTCCTCCTCCTCCTCCTCCTCCTCTTCTATTTCTTCTTCCCTACCCTCCTCCCCCATATAGATCACCTCTCCATCCTCATATCTCAGCCAGCCTCACACCTGCATTTTGATCATGTATTGTCACGACTGATAGCTCCTCTTTGCTGTTTCTCGCCTGTCACTCTTGATTTTCAATATGTCTCCTGTGGTAAAATCTGGCCTCTTCTTTATATATATATATATATATATATATATATATATATATATATATATATATATATATATATATATATATATATATATATATATATATATATATATATATATATATATATATATATATTTTTTTTTTTTTTTTTTTTTTTTTTTTTTTTTTTTTTTTTCCATCTCTCCCTCTTCTCTTTGTCTTATTTTTTTTCCTCCTCGATTTTCTGCCTGGCTCTCTCTCTCTCTCTCTCTCTCTCTCTCTCTCTCTCTCTCTCTCTCTCTCTCTCTCTCTCTCTCTCTCTCTCTCTCTCTCTCTCTCTCTCTCTCTCTCTCTCTCTCTCTCGCTCTCGCTCTCTCGTTCTCTCTCTCCCTGGTCACCTGATGTTGTGTTCATCAAACTCTCGCCACAGCTGACCTGACCTTCCCGTCCCTCGCCGCTTTGTGACGTGGCAGTTCCTGTTGGCTTCCTTCCTCTGAGTGTCATTTTGAGTCTTCTATTGTGACGCTTTTTTCCCATTTATTTTTTTCTATATATCTTTTTTTTGTGTTTGTATTTACTGTGAATTTTTTCTTCCTGTATTTCGCGTGATTTTTTTTTTTTTGTTTGTTTTTCTGTTATCTTTTTTTCGATATTTCAAGGTTTCTTCCCACTCCAGTATTTTATTTTTGTATTTTTTTGTATTTTTTGTCTGAAATTCGTTACTTTTTTATTCACGCATCAACGTGTTTTCGCTTGACATTTCTGCGAGGTAGTGAATGTCATTTTATTTATTCTTTTTATTTGATATATTTTCTCTTATTTTTATTCCTGGCTTTCTTTTGCGTGACATTTTTCTTTGTGATGTTTAGATGCAAAATAGTGTTTCCTGACGTGTTAATTTCCTGTTGTTGTATATTCTTTTATTTTCTTATAGTGTTTTATAATATTTTGTAGCAAATTCACTTTCTCGTTAGTTGCGTTTTTGGTGGAAATTATATATTATTTATTTGTATTTCGTATGTATGTATACAGTTCTACCTTCGCTAACTGCTTGAAAATTATGTATATATTTAGCATATGACAAAAAAAATTCTCACTGTCAATTATCTAAGCTCATAAAAAAATCTTGACATTTCAGAAGGTATGAAAAAATAAATGAAAGAAGAGAATCGTATATATAATGTATCTCTATTAATATTCTACTTCGTTTACATTTATTTTTTCCCCAAGATTACATTTCTCGAAACAATCTTTTTTTTTTCTTTTTTTATATATATGCTTCGCTCACGTGCATATTTTACATTTTTATTTATTTATTTTTTCTCTCCTGAATGTTCTCTTTTGGGAGGAAAAGTTTCATTATCACACATCGAACATAAACCTTAGATCAGCAATATTCCCCATTAATGTTTCCGATTTACGCCTTCCATTCCAGCTCAAGGGAGGGAGGGAGGGAAGGGAAGGAAGGAGGGAAGGGAGGGAAGGGAAGGGAGAGAGGGGGTGTCAAAGGCATCATTTGAAAAACGAAGAAAAAAAATTAGGGTAATAAAGAATTAATAAAAGAAATATTAGAAAGAAAAAAACACTCGATTCCAATGCAAGAAGAACAAAAAAAGATATCAGGTTCATGAATAACTGAAAACGATTCCTTTTAAAGAGTAACTACGATAGAATCTCGTGTTCGCTTTTGTCTGATGAGCAAGATCACCATGACGCATTACCTAGGTGGCGCTGCTGATGCTCTATTGTTTCATCCCTCCGCTGCCTCATAACGGATTGACAGGCAGCTAGAATACATATAAAAAACTAAATAATGAGGCTGATTACGTGTTGAATGTTAATCTTTTCTTTTTCACTAACTACATAAACCGTGTTGATCATTATCTGTATAAAAAAGAAATAGTTAGAAAGTGTTTGGCATTGTGTGTGTGTGTGTGTGTGTGTGTGTGTGTGTGTGTGTGTGTGTGTGTGCCATTGTTCCGTTTGCATTTTTTATTCATGGACATTCAGGTGTGAGGATCAGGCTTGTGGAGAGTGTGGATCTCCGGCCTGTGTGCGGGCGGCCTTGTGGATCCCTCGTGATCCACCCTATTGTTTGCCTGACCGCACGGAAAAATGCACCATCACACCTGCTCCCTGCCCGTCCCCCCCT
Organism: Cancer borealis; assembly: GCA_036785275.1. Lineage (NCBI taxonomy): Eukaryota > Metazoa > Arthropoda > Malacostraca > Decapoda > Cancridae > Cancer > Cancer borealis. The sequence continues at coordinate 11,232 of JAXIVD010011049.1, forward strand.
CCCCTCCTTTCACCTATACCAACGGGGGTGGTGGGGGGAGGATATTTCACCTCTCTTTTTTTTTCGTTCACTTTTGTTTTTGCCTTAGCGTTTTAGCGTAGCGAGTGTTGGTTTGTGTGGTGGTGGTGAGCGGCGGCGGTAGTTTGTTTGGAGGGCGTATCGATAGGTGTTGTTGGGAGGTGTTTTAAGTCTCGCACAATACACGGCGCACTGAAAGAAAAGTCACGTTTGCAAGTTGTGTAACGTAATAGGCTTCACCACCTAACAAAGGCAAAGGGTGATGGGAGGCAGGTGCACTTTTTGACAGGCTTTCACCCTATACAGTAGTAGTGTGCAGGGCAGGCAGGCAGGGTGTCCGCACCACAACCCTCTATTACAGGAAAATAAAACGAAATTCTAAATAAAGTTTCATCGTGTGTAGCTAAATAGGTTTCACCCATCACAGCCTTTCATTGGCACACCGCCCACCTGTGACACCGTCCCTGTGGTGTGACGGGCGTACGTAACACACCTTCAAATGACACGGGAATAAAGGTAATTTCCAAGTGTAACGGTACTAGTGCATCGGCATCACCTAACATAACATTCCAGTTATAAGGTATTAAAACACATCAATTAGCCGTCACATGCAAGGCGAACACAGCATAACCTTCATCAGCCTCTTACAAAACACTCACTAACATTGCACTATATACTCAGCCTCAAAGTACTGTTTAGAGAGGCGAGGCAGCGACGCTTTGGTGCAACAACTGAGGCGAGGATAGCGGCACCCAACGCCTCCACCTCCACCTTCACCTCCACCTCCGCCATCAATTGCAACTGCATTTACATTGGTCGCCTCGGGTGTTGTGTGTTATTATGAC
>JAXIVD010011050.1:5000-12094 GCA_036785275.1 Cancer borealis
ACACACACACACACACACACACACACACACACACACACACACACACACACACACACACACACACACACACACACACACACACACACACACACACACACACACACACACACACACACACACACACACACACACACACACACACACACACACACACACACACACACACACACACACACACACACACACACACACACACACACACACACACACACACACACACACACACACACACACACACACACACACACACACACACACACACACACACACACACACACACACACACACACACACACACACACACACACACACACACACACACACACACACACACACACACACACACACACACACACACACACACACACACACACACACACACACACACACACACACACACACACACACACACACACACACACACACACACACACACACACCACACACACACACACACACACACACACACACACACACACACACACACACACCACACACACACACACACACACACACACACACACACACACACACACACACACACACACACACACACACACACACACACACACACACACACACACACACACACACACACACACACACACACACACACACACACACACACACACACACACACACACACACACACACACACACACACACACACACACACACACACACACACACACACACACACACACACACACACACACACACACACACACACACACACACACACACACACACACACACACACACACACACACACACACACACACACACACACACACACACACACACACACACACACACACACACACACACACACACACACACACATACATACATACATACATACATACATACATACATACATACATACACACACACACACACGGCATTATCTCGTGGTGTTGCAGGTGTGATGGGGAAAGAGGGGCGGCAGGCGGTGAGGTGTGCCGACTTCGCCTTCGCCCAATTTCGTTTCCTGAAGAAGGTGTTGTTGGTGCACGGACACTGGTACTACGTGAGGGTGTCCACGCTCGTCCAGTACTCCTTCTACAAGAACGTCACCTTCGTTACGCCACAGCTCTTATTCGCTATTTGGAACGCCCTTCGTTACGCCACAGCTCTTATTCGCTATTTGGAACGCCTTCTCAACTCAGGTGTGAATACTGAAGGAATGTGTGAATGTGTAGTTCTACTTGATAACCTGAGTATTTGCATGGTTATCGATGCACTGTAAGGCTGCCAGTAACCTGAGTGTTGCATAGATGGTATAGGACATATGCAACCCACAAGTATTGCATGGCTAATCCAGTACTATTTGTTATTCTAGTGGTCCTAACTTTGCACGGTTATCCTTAATTGTATTGCATTGTATAGTATTAGTGTTGCATGAATCACCAACATCCTGGGTCTTCCATTAGATAATTGTACAAAGTTCTGTTTCGCTCAACATCATAGATAAGCTTTGCATGACTGTATTCCAACACTGGCAGTATATTTTCAGAGCAAACCTAAAACTTTCAACATTCTCATCCTGCACCTCTCACCTCCCCCTTCCCCTCCTTCGCTGTTCCTCTACAGAGTGTCTACGACAGTCTGGCGCTCACAATGTACAATATCACCTTCACCTCCCTGCCCGTCATCATTTATGGTATTTTCGACCAAAACGTACCTGCCCACCTGCTCATGGAACAGCCACACCTGTACAAAAATAATGCCAACAATGCAGCCCTCGCTCCGCCCAGATTTTTCAAGTGGACATGTTTGGGTATGATGTCTTTTGTTAGAGGTCTTTGTGTTTTGTTTGTCGTCTCTCACACGCTGGACATCTTTCAAGTGTCTGCTTTCCAAGAGAGTGTTGGAATATTTGCTTTTCGTCATACAGGAGCCCCAAGAATGTCCTGATATGTTGTTTGAATGTCTCCTTTTCCTCTCACTAATACATCATGCATCTCCCTTCTGTCCTGAGAGGCAGTTTGGGTATTATCTTTCTCTCTTTCTAGCATGCCACACATCACTGTAGCCAATGCCGTGCTTGGAGAGCCACACATCAACGCCCTTTTTTTTTCTATTTACGTGGCAGGGGTGTGGCATTGTTGCGTGATGTACTTTGGACTCATGATGGCCTGCGCAGATGACACCTGTGGTCTACCTAACGGACAGACCCCGGACTTGTACTTGTTCGGCACCACTCTCGTCACCATCTGCGTTTTGGTCACGAACTTGAAGGTAGTCAGCTACACAGGCGTCGTAGAGGCGTTCGTGTATCACATCTTAAAGATATTTCACTAGAAACAGATATTTTCATAGCAACTAATCTATCTTGAAATATATTAGTCTTGTTACATCATATGTATGATACTTAGTGTAAGATAGAGAGGATATGAACAATCACGGGAAGTTCATCTCCAAATTCGTATAGTTACCCACTTTACGCAATATTTTCTATAACATTCTTTAGATTATCTGTCTTCCTATACTATTCTAAAAAGGTAATACAAGTCAGCCTAGTGTTTACGTAGATAGACTAATCTCCCTTTCACTTCGTACTCCTTACCTTGACTTGCTTCACACCCACGCCTTTCAGCTGATTCTGGAGGTGCGTTACTTCACCATGTTATTCTTCTGGTCAATGGTCATCACGATGGTCGGCTACGTTACTCTGTCGCTGCTCTACCAAGGCTTCATCATGTGAGTACCGCAAGGGGAAGCGAATTCCAAAACATTACTCCAACACCCTTCTTTACTTGCAGTGTTTTCGTCTACTCCTCTCATGCAGCTTTCACTGTTTTAGAATTATCACCCACTTCAACAAACCCTCACTCACACCTCTCCTCTTAACCCTCCCTTCCTCACCTTCTACCTTCACCTTTACTAATTTTGCTTCCATTTACAGTGATTTCTTTGGAAACTACGGGGTGTTTTGGACTTTCTACCGCATGTTCGAGAGTGTCTCCCTCATACTCACCGCCATCCTCCTCACCATCACCTGCCTGATACCGGATGTGATCGACCAGGTGATCGTTGCTTCCAGAGACGCAAGGCTCATCAATAGACGCTGCAAGGTATGGTTTAGGAAGATATCGTGGTGGTGTGATGTCTGGTTATCAGGGAAAGACATCGGATGAAGCTTTTTCATCTGCTTTCATGTCTTTCTTTAATTTTTGATTTATAATTATGTGGGATAGGAAGAATATCTAGGGTAATGTGTTATAGGTAGGTGACCCAAAGAGAGAGAGAAAGAAAATGTTTAAATAGATTGACGGGACTTCTGTTTGATTTTTGGTAATGTGGTTTTGTGGGTCAGAGCGAGACATCAAGGTTCATGTGTAAGTAAGTCATTGAGTGAGTGAGCGAGGAAATAAATTAATAAATAAATGCAGTGAATAATGAATTTATCAAAAAAATATCAATTGATCTAAATTGATCCACAAATATAAAAAATTAAATAAATGAATGGAATAAACAAACAAGTTAATTAGATGAATGCAATATAAAAACAAATAAATAGCAGCAAACACGCTAGCCATAAGCAAATACTAAAAGAGGCGAAGGGATCTGCTCCTTTCGATCCAACTTTCCTTTTCATCAACACTTCCGTCCACCTGTCACCTTCGTCAAGTCAGGTAATAGGCCAGTATGAAGTGACCCAGTAGACTCGTTCTGCATGCATTAATCACACAACTAATCATACTCAATGGTATACCTAAGGGGGAAACATAAAACTCCTACCTTTCCTTTCCTTTGCAACAAGTCTTCGAAAGTTTGTTGTGGTCAGTGACGTAGCCATCCATGATTTTTCCTTCTGCTGGCACAATGAGGTACAAAACTTTAATCATTGGGTTACCAGAAGGGCGTTACTTGCACTGTTATAATGCTTATGTCGGGGAATGTAAGCTCAAGAGGTGCACCAATCAAGCAACTGTCTGAGGTTTTGTACAATTATATACATATGGTGATTCTACTTAGGGAACCATTTGCCCCTCACTCTCTCCTCTCCTCTCAATTATGTTAATGATCAAAGTTAGTTGATTGCATTCGTACTTATAGAGCTTACTTGCAAGTAATTACTGTTATGTTCTAAGTCTTGCTAGCAATTCCAAATGTGTATTAGTTGAGAATGTGACATTAGTTATATGCATTTCATATACTAGTAAGTGTAGAAATGTTGCTAATAATATATATTTGCACTGAAAGGAAACATAATATTAAATTTTTTTCTCCTTCTTTCTAATAGATGATACAACCTGTGTTCCTCAAAGCATACACCGGTATCGACAACGAAGCATTTGTGGATTGTAACATACCAACAAGCCCGCCGCCTGTACCTCTGGTGAACAGGACACCATACCCTCTCACCCCAGTCACCTCAGCGTCCACCACCGATCTCAAAGGCAGCTCAGTGGATAGACCCGTCATGGAGCAGCTCACCGTAGAAAACTTACAGAAATTAGACAGTAAAGTAATGGTGCTTGGCGAGACAAAGAGCTTGGACACGATCGCGGAGGAGAGCAGCATGTGGTCTCAGGAAAGTGTTGTGATCTGACAGAAGCGATTCAGGCGGAGGCGAGTTTTATCCATACTTGTACCCGTAGTGGGTGCTTTACTAAGTGCAAGGACATATCGAAATGGTACATTTTTTATATAGTGTATTTATACGATCCCTGCGAGGATTTCCAAATCAACTATCAAGGTCGTGGCTGGAATACTGAACTGTCTCTTCTCATTTCAACAATGCTAAGGTCGTTAACTGTGTATTGTGAAAGTGTCATTCAAACAACGAAAGAAAAAACGAAAGGGAAAAAAACAATGCTGCCGCCACCTTATGCACTAATACACTGTTGGTGAAAATGGTCGCAAAAAGGACAATAAGCATTTTGAAAGTTGAGAAATGTTTCGTTGCTCCACTTTATTACTGAAGTACACGTATAGTTCTGTCCCAGCCAATGACAACACAACACCTCCCTCCCCTCAGGTATGGAGAATAGGAAAACATTGGGGGGAAGAAGACTGTCCATTAGAACCTTTTGTAATTAGATTCAACACACACACACACACACACACACACACACACACACACACACACACACACACACACACACACACACACACATACACACACATACACACACGCACACACGCACATACATGGATAGATACACTTACACACACAATTCTTTCCAAACGCTACATAATTTAACTCACAATTGACATACCAAACGATAATATCAATTCTTCTATGCTGAATGTTCCTAGAAGTTAACAATCTCTGGCATGCTATTTATTATGAACCTGATTGGAGTGTGGCAAGTAGGTAGTGGCCGACATCACGTACGCTCGAAGAAAAGAAAAAGGAGAAGAAAAAAAAGACAAGGAGGTTCTATGCTAAAGTTTCGATAATGATCCCGAGGCTGGGTTCGAATCCTTTCTCGTTCGGAGCCTTACAACTCAGGATTCGGAACGCCACATTATTGGCCCTTTTCTTAATCTTCCACCTTTTTTTCTGAAAAACGGTAATTATTTATTTAATTGAGTGTATTGTAACGTGAGAATAATTATTGAAAATGTTTAGGTCTATTTCAATTTATTCCATGATCGTGTGTGTGTGTGTGTGTGTGTGTGTGTATCTCTCTCTCTCTCTCTCTCTCTCTCTCTCTCTCTCTCTCTCTCTCTCTCTCTCTCTCTCTCTCTCTCTCTCTCTCTCTCTCTCTCTCTCTCTCTCTCTCTCTCTCTCTCTCTCTCTCTCTCTCTCTCTCTCTCTCTCTCTCTCTCTCTCTCTCTCTCTCTCTCTCTCTGACCTTGAAATTTGCAATGAAAGTGCACAAAGTTCCCAAGGTCATCCCGAACAAGTGCAGGTCTGGGGTTTGTCCGTCACGTAAGCCGCAGGTGTCATCGTGGCAGACCAGCTTCAACCCAAAGTACATGACCACAGCGCGCCCACAGTCCTGCGCCAGTAATAAGTGGTTGGTTACTGCTTGGTTTAAAGAGGTAACTCAAGTATTATGTAAGAGTCTAATGCTCTATGATTTCCCATTAATTCCCGTTACATGTCAGAACTGAACATACAAGAACTCAGCAAAGTTTTTTCTTTCTTTGCCTCCTTATTTGTGAACGTTTCCTTGCGTAGCTTTTTACTTTACACATTCTCTTTCATATTATACATGAGGAGGAAATGCCATTTTCTCTTTTATGATGAGTCCACAGTCCCACATCGAAGTGAATGGAGCTTTCTCTTAGTGTGTCAAGGAGCTCACCTTACTTACTTCGATGTGTCTAGGCTTGCTTTCTTACAATCAAAAAATATGTATTAACGAAAGGTTTTGCGTGATTGACAAGTACTAAGTAAGAATCCTTGAAATGTACTTTACGACCATTTTACAGAGAGAGAGAGAGAGAGAGAGAGAGAGAGAGAGAGAGAGAGAGAGAGGAGAGAGGAGAGAGAGGAGAGAGAGAGAGAGAGAGAGAGAGAGGAGAGAGAGAGAGGAGAGAGAGAGGAGAGAGGAGAGGTAGTAGTAGTAGTAGTAGTAGTAGTAGTAGTAGTAGTAGTAGTAGTAGTAGTAGTAGTAGTAATAGTAGTAGTAGTAGTAGTAGTAGTAGTAGTAGTAGTAGTAGTAGTCGTAGAACTGTAGTGGCAGTAGTTGAGTAGTATTGATTGTAGCCGTTATAAGATTATAAAAATACTTATAATTTTTATAATACTAATAATTCTCATAACGATAAAGGTTTTCATTATTATCATCATTATCATTATCAATATTAATATTATTATTATTACTATTACCATTATTATAATTATTATTATTATCATTATCATTACTTTTATTGAAATTTTTCATCCTTAATGCAATCATTTTACTGTTATTACATTACAGTTATTATTGTAATTACCTTCCTTCAGTTCGTCCTTGTCGTTTTGGCCGGCATGGTCGCCGCCCGCGCCGTCCTACGAGGACAACTCGGCCGAACATCCGGCAATCCTGGTCGATGAGCGTCATATGGCTGACGACGCCTCTAGCTACACCTTCAAGATTGAGACCCAGGACGGCATTACCCGCCAGGAGTCTGGGGCAGTTCTGCCCGAC
>JAXIVD010011051.1:5000-12093 GCA_036785275.1 Cancer borealis
TTTTTTATTATTCTCTTAGTGGTAATAGGGATAATCGTAGTTTAGATGTTTAAAGTAGCCATTGTAGGGCATAGCCAAGTGCCCTCTCACCTGGACCACTTACCCTCTCCTATTGATGTCCAGATATTTAAATCACCTGGAGCCACAGCCCGGTCTTTTTTTCATAATGAACACCTGACCGCTGTATTCAACAGCCGTTATGACATGGTGATTTTGTGGCTGGGGAGTAATGACATCCACCCCCGGTGTCAGGTGAAGGACATCGTCAATAACATAAAACTTATTGTAGAACAGCTGGAGGCTCGTTGCACCCCCAGGGTAAAGATTTGTCTAGTTGAGCCACGCCTAACTGAAATACGTTGGAGGCCTAGGATCGAGCAGGAGGTTTATAATAAAGTGGCCAAGGGAGTTAACAACAAACTCCAAAAGAGAGCTTTGCGGGTTAAGGAATTTATTTCCTTTGGTGCCAAGCCTTTTTTATACTCCTTAAAATCTGACGGAGTACACTTTAACCGCGAAGGTAGAGAGAGAGTAAAGGACAAGCTGAGAGGCGCCATTAACAACGCCCATGCCTTCCAACCTGAGGCACACTGGGGTTACACCCAGATGAGCAATTAGGGGAATCCTTTTAGCACATTTTTCAGCCAGGGTGAGAAGAGTGCTCCAAGTCTCCCCTGCGGGCACTGGACCCCAGGACTAGTAAGTGAGTCGCGACCTTCGGGTCGCTGAGCACCCTTCCCCTCCCCTCCGTATCTGCGTGGATACGGCTTAACTAAATTTAACAGGTGGTATTTTTTTTTTTAGTTCTTGAATTTTTTTTTTTGCTTTAACTTTTGATTAGTGTGATTAAGATTCAATTCACGGGTTAGATTTGAAAGAGGAAGAAGAATTTTTTTTTCTTAAGGTCGTATGGGTCCTTCCCCCCTCCAATTAAATTTTAATTATGAATTCTCAGATAGACTTGTTAGGCGACTCGTGGTTTCCCCAGGAGGAAGTAACAGAAGTGGGTGAACAAGCGCTTGATGGAGCAATAAAACCAGAGTGTTCAGAAGTCGGTCATCACGATCAGAGGAAAATGGAGTCGTTAGAAAGGGAAGTGGATAATTTAAGGTCTTGTGTTGAGGATTTAATAGGTGAACTGCGCCGCAGGGAATCTGCACCCCCCCTTGAAAGACCAGTTAAAACCTTTTTGAAGCCACGTGATATCCCTATTCTGGAGTTACGTCAGTTGAATGGTGTAGACGGCGCGGGACGACTCACTGTTTTCTTGTCACAGGTAGAAAGTTGTTCTCAGTTAACAGACGAACGACAACAAATAGTTCGGATGCGAGTAGATTCACCCCTTTCACTATTTATTCAGAATATCCTTAATAAAGAAGTTATGTCGTGGGAGAACTTTAAGAAGCACCTAACTACTGAACTCACCGACCAAAGTGAAGATCGTATCTTTGATTCCTTGAACGATTTAAAATATACGTATGACGAAGACCCAATAGAATTTGTAACCAACCTAAAATGTAAACTTGCGTTGTTAGAAGTACAGACAAAGTCGGGAGAGGTGCCTAACACTGAACAGCTCATTAAAAAACAAACTACTGAAGGGCATGCCTAAAGAAAGTAGAGATAGGCTAGAGTTGTACTTGGACCAGAATGTAACCCTTAAAAAGTTTCTGAGCAAATTGGATAATGAGAGAATAGTGGTGCTAGCACAACAACGGGATAACGTGCGAACAATTGAACCAGCTTTACCATCCCAAGGTGCCATAGCACGTAACCCTCCGAGAACACCAACAGGGAGGGGCAATTTAGAAAGAGTCGAGAGGAGACTTAGACAATGGGATAGGAGAGAAAAATATTGTCCTTATTGTCGAGCTAATAGTCATTCTATAGCAGAATGTCGTAAACAACCTCGCCCAGGCTCCTGCTATGATTGCCTGCGTATGAATTGTCGAAGAGGACACCCAGGTTGTCCCGGGAGAATTAATATGACTCGAGGGAGAATAGCGTGACAATCACCGGTCATTAACCTGGACGTTAACCACCATGTGCTCGAAGTAATGTTAGATACAGGTAGTGATGTATCTCTACTTAAGCTTAGCGCAGCGGAAGAATTAGGGCTGGAAATAAAACATAGTTCAAGAATTCCCCCATTGCAAGGAATTACTGGTCGTAAATTACGAGTTTTGGGTCAAGCTAGTGTTACCATTTCTAGTATCAGTAATCACCCAATTACCATTAAAGTAGCGGTAATTCCTGATAATTATCTGCGTCCATCAGCCTTGCTCGGTATGAATGCCATCAGTCAAGCTACATTTACGTTAGATTACCAAGCAAGAAAAGTTTATTGGAATAACTTGATTTATCCTTTAGTGTTAACAACAAATGAATATGGTAAAGTTCAAAGGGTGGTAAGAGAAACACGACCCGCCCCTAATAACCACCCCAATAACCGCCCCAAATATGGCAGATTAACTACTCGTAAACACCTGGACTGTTACTTAACGACCATGGTGGAAATTAAAGTCGATGAACAACCTAACACAGTAGTAATGGTTGAAGCCAGACATCAGTGCGTCCAGAATGGAATACCAATGGTTATGACTGTCACTAAAGATCAAACTTTGTTTATCCCCGTCATTAATAACACCAAGGTAGGGTTAAACTTGCACCCCGGAACATTGTTAGTCACCTATGAACGAGTACAAGATGAACAATTAGAAACAGAAGAAACCCCCGTTACTATCTCCCGTATTAGTGAGGCTCTCGGACCTGAGAATGATTGTGTTAGTAATTACCAAACACGCTGGGAAAAACTGCAGTCCATCCTAGAATATCGTGATTGGTCACATTTAAATCCAGAACAGAAAGAACAATTATTTCAAATCATCCAACAACATCAAGAACTTTTTATAGTACATCCAGGCGAATTAGGTTTAATTCAAGCAGAACCAGCTCATATACAGGTAGACGATCCAAGACCTTGCCGTACGCCTCTATACCGTTATCCCGAGAAAGCAAAGGAGGCGATTCAGTCAATATTAAAGGAGTTAGAAGGGAAAGGTATTATCGAAAGTTCAACTGCGGCTTGGCTGTCCCCAATAGTTTTAGTTAATAAGCCAGGGGGAGACAAAAGACTCTGTTTAGATTATAGAAAAGTAAATAAACAACTAGCTATGGATATTCATCCTCTTCCTAAGTTAGAAGAGTTAGTAGAGAATGTATCAGGAAGTGACTACTATGCCACTTTGGATATGAAGGATGCATATTATCAAATCGCCCTCGATCAATCCAGCAGGGACCTAACTACTTTTAGTGATGGAATCTCACTCTATAGATTTAAAAGATTGCCCTTCGGTTTGAGCTGCAGCCCCGCTTTATTCGCTAGACAAATGAACCAAGCTCTAGCCCCCCTACTTAAAGAAAATTGGGTTAAAAGTTATCTTGATGATCTTATTGCATATGCGGCAGACTACGTTACTTTAATTGAGAGGCTGGAAAAGTTATTTAAACACCTAAAGTCTGTAGGTATAAAACTTAACCTCTCCAAGTGTAATATTGGTCAAAGACAAGTAAAATTCTTAGGACATATAGTGTCAAAGGAAGGGTATCGTCCTGACCCACGTAACGTAGACGCAGTAACCCAAATGAAGCCACCCGCTACTATCAAGGAAACGCGGCGTTTCATCGGGATGTGCTCATTTTATCGCCGCCACATAGAAAAATTCTCAAAGATTCTGGCCCCTCTTACCAACCTTACTAAAAAAGGCCAAATATTTGACTGGACCAGTGAATGTCAGAATGCTTTTGAGACTTTAAAATGTAAACTCACCCATGCCCCAATCCTTTCTGAAGCAGTAATGAATCGGGAGTTTATATTAGAAACCGATGCTAGTGCTACTCATGTAGGAGCAGTGCTGATGCAATATGATGGGAAAGAACCACGAGTGATAGGATTCTTTTCAAAGAAATTAAGACCGGCCGAAATAAGATATTCCACAACCGACAGGGAAGCGTTAGCTGTAGTGTTAGCCTGCCGGAACTTTCACCATTATTTGTGGGGAGTGCGCGTCCTGATCCGCACCGATCATCAACCCCTCATTTCTGTGTTCAGGCAAAGAACCAAATCGCCCAGGATGAATAGGTGGATATTAGAGATGAGGGAGTTTCAGTATAAAATGGAATATAAAGCCGGATCTAAGAACGTGGTGGCTGATCAACTAAGCCGTCCAGTTAAGGTAGTTAGAATGGTAGGGCAAGATACGTTCCTAGGGATGACCAAAGATGAGTTCATACAAGCCCAAGTAGATGAACCCCGTTGGCGAGAAATGAAAGAATATTTAGAAGGAGGACAAGTACCACGACATAAATATCCTCCAGTAATCTTAAATCAGTTTATTGTAGAAGATGGAGTCCTTTATTATTCTAAACAGAAAAGAGATAACACCTTGCTCTATTTGTTGGTGGTGCCCACGGTGATGAAAAAGAAAGCCCTTACTATTATTCTGGAAAAAGAATCAGGACATTTAGGTCAACTCAAATCAATATTAAAGGCGGAAGAATATTTTTATTGGCCAAATTTAAAGGCAGATGTGAAGAAATTTGTAAGAGAATGCATAACTTGTCAGCAAACTAAGTCAGCCTCAACTTTACAAAGGCAGTGGCGAGAATTGCCTCCTGTAAACCAGCCTTTGGATAGAATCAGTGTAGATATAACTGAAATGACTCCTGCTCGAGGAGGTCATCGATATGTATTAACCATAGTAGATCATTTTTCAAGGTTTGTAAAATTGTTAAAATTACGTTCGAGGCAGGCTGAAGAGATAGTTAGGGGTATTAGATCATACGTGGGGGACTATGGAAGGCCAAAAACGCTCCTGGCTGATAATGCTTGCGAGTTCCGTTCTCACCTCCTGGCGGACTTCTGTAAAGCCCACGGAATTCACCAAGTCTACTCCACTCCCTACCATCCTCAAGGAAACTCCATCACCGAACGTTTACATAGAACCCTTAAGTCCGTGTTAGCGTGCTTGAGTAAGGGTCAACCAATTAAGTGGCCCGACTATATCACCCAGTGCCAACAAATACTCAACGCGGCGGTACACGAGACCACAGGAGAACAACCACACTACTTAATGTTCAATCGCCACGCTCCGAGAGTTATAGGGATAACTCTACCACAGGTGGACGATGAGATAGACATTGGTGTCGCCCTGGAGGTAGTGAAGCAAACATCCCGTGACAACAGCCGGAAGTGGTTGGCGCGAGCTAATCTCGGTAGAAAAGAACAAACAGTAAGTGTGGGTGATCTAGTGTGGGTAAAGAAAGAACAAATTAGCTCTTCCATCGAACGCAAACTAGGGATAAAGTGGATTGGCCCCTATAAAGTGAAGGAAGTGAAGCAGGGAGGAGTGTCATACGAGCTGGAAAACACTTTCAGTGGCGACACAATCCTCCGGGCACCAGACAAATTAAAACGTTTTGTAGGGGAGGAGGGGTATATAATCGACATGAGCGAGATCGTGTTGCCTTCCGAGGATGGTGAGGATGATATGGAAGAGCCACGCACAGTCCGACAACGGAGGCCTGTGAGAAGATACGTAGAGGAGTGCTGAGGAGAGAGATTAATAGACCCTGAGTGTTCTGAGGAAAGGTTACTGCCTCTAAAACTTTTTTTGCAGCTAAGGAGATGCCGAGCTGAAACACTGGTCCCGCAGCTGAAGCAGTGATCACCGCAATCCTGGGGGCTCTGGACTCTGCCCCAGGGAAAGGACCTGGATGTTACCCCCCCACGGACGAAGGCTTGGTGAAGCCCCGCTGAGGATCACCACCCTGCTCAGTTTGCCAGGACTGGTGGGAGTTGGCTTCACCTATTCCGACCAGGAGGTCGAGTCACGTCTGACTCGGAAGTCTTGCATAGAGACAAGAAGAAAGAAGAAGAAGAAGAAGAAGACCGGTCCCGACTTATGTTGATAATATATAAACTCATGTTCTTACGAGTGTGAGAATACGAGGATTTATTTTTTTTAAAGAGGAAAGCCGTGTACCGAGTACAACGGGCCAACTATCATTACGGTGATTCCTTTGCAGAATCACCGGTAAATCCTCGTATTCTCGACGCTCGTTAAGATACCTTGTTATGGTTAGAGTAGGTACTACTAGCGAAAGAGGATGATGGAAAAAACGCGTGACGTCACTGGAACTGAGGATATATATACCGGTCTGGGCGGAAGGTCAGTCACTAGTGTTCCGTGACCCCGCTCCAGACAGGTAAGCCTTCAGTGTTCCTAAAAGCCTTGCCACACTTGAAAAAACATTGTTATTAATATCTAACAGTAAATTGTCCTCCCGGATACAGCTGCCGAGAGGACCAGCAAAAGACTGTTTTTCGGTTGGTGTTTGACGAAGGCTGCATGTGGAGTTGCCTCTCAAACAAGGACGACGGCCAGAAGGACCCAGTGACTCTCAAACAATATTTGTGGCGTGAGTGTATTTTGGTCGTTTTTCCATCAGTTCCCTCACGTATAGTTAGGTAGGATAGAATAGGAATATTTGTGTTAAGGTATATGTTTATGTTTGTGTCGCTAAGGGTGGATAAGCATTTGTAAGAGCACCACCACGGATATAGCGAGTACTTTATTTACTTTTATTCATCATTAAAGTTGTCCATTATTTTTATATTGGTTTTCTGTTCGTAAACCAACGTCTGACCCTCGGTACATATATATATATATATATATATATTATATATATATATATATATATATATATATATATATATATATATACATATATATACATATATATATATATATATATATATATATATATATATATATATATATATATATATATATATATATATATATATATATATATATAATATATATATATATATATATATATATATATATATATATATATATATATATATATATATATATATATATATATATATATATATATATATATATATATATATATATATATATATACATATATATATATATATACATATATATACATATATATATATATATATATATATATATATATATATATATATATATATATATATATATATATATATATATAT